>CAUYSK010119139.1:0-16670 GCA_963575035.1 Avahi laniger | reverse complement strand
ATCTTCACATAGTGATGAAATTGCCTCACACTGCATTTCTTAGAATGTATCCCTGTCATTAAGCAATGCATTACTGTAGTAATAATAGAGTTTTCCATTTAGACATGCTTATTTTTCTCTGATACATACTGTCTTTTGATCACCCCTTTATTCCTTTTTGGAACAGCATCTTCAAACATTAGACTCTTGACATAGCAAAATACTAATAACCATAAAAGTGGTAGATGAAGTTGCCTCTGCCACAACATCAACAGTATTTAAGATACAGAAAGAACGAATTACATTGATTACAGGGCTTTATATAAGAGAAAGCTCTTGCTCGATGACTTCTGAACTATAAGTGAGTGGCTGGAGTTGTTGTTACTGTTCATTAATAGTCATGTTTGCTCCTGATAGCCCAAATGCTCAACAGATTTTTCCTGAGAGTTCAAAGCACTATGTATAGATTGTCAGTTTAATATTTCTCTAGGATAAAGATGGGAAGGCTAGGTGATACTGTTACCAAATTACACATGAAGGAAACTAAGGACCTGAAGATGAAAGAGTCATACATATTGATCATTAAAATATTTCATAATGATTGTTTACTTACTCATTGGGCATTCTCACACTTTTTCTTCCTTGGTTTGTTTTGGTCCCAGAGTCCGATGAGTGGTCCTTTTATTCCTGCTGCTCCTGTCAAAACTGCCTTGACTGCTGGCCCCCAGCCCCAGCCCCAGCCCCCACTCCCAACTCAGCCCCAGGCACAGAAGAGGCGATTCACAGAGGAGCTACCAGATGAACGGGAATCTGGACTTCTTGGATACCAGGTTAAATAAAATATCCTGTCTTCATTTCCTCATCTTATTCTCCTACTGTATTCTCCCTTTAAAGAAAGATAAATTCACATCTATATCAACTGTCCTCCCAGTACTTAGGATTTCTGCTTTTCGGAACCCATTTAGGTTAGGTTTTTTATCCTATTCAACAGACTTTTGAAAACCTCTGATAGTTCTTACTCCCCTACACATCTCACCCAAAGCTGTCAAACTACCAGTATGTGGTTTGTATTTAAAATTATGGTTTTCAATTTGCTAATCTCTTTTTAGCAAAGAAGATGATTTCTTTCTCTAGCCCTCCCCCCACAAGACTGCTAGAAATGGAGTGATTCTGTGAATACACATAATTGTAAACATAGTCGTTTACTGAAGTTAAAAGATATTAAAAGTTGTAGTTTTGGTGCAATTTTATCAGGAGAAACAACTTTGCAATTTGCCAGAATCCTGGAAGCATTCTTTAAACCGTAGCATTTTTACAGTTTATAATTTGGTTTATACAAACCATTTGAGCTATGGGCAGTCAGTTGAAAACAGGTGGACATAGCATAATGAATTATAATCTCTGACCGAGTCCTACAGAGGGGAAAAAAAAACCAAAAAAAAACCCTACTTTTGACTACAGTTATACTGCAGATCCCAAAGAGCTATGTAGCGCAGTTTAATTTATTGCAATTTATCAGAAAGATGAGGCACTTGACAGTTACATTAAGGAGCTAAAGTCAATACAGCAGTTGTAGATTTGCTAATGCCGCTGTATTTTTCTGCTCATAGCATGGACCCATTCATATGACTAATTTAGGTACAGGCTTCTCCAGTCAGAATGAGATTGAAGGTGCAGGATCGAAGCCGGCAAGTTCCTCAGGCAAAGAGCGAGAGAGGGACAGGTAAGTTATTTGTAACAATTATATGAGTATATTCGGATGTCATTTGTTTCCACCATTCATGAGAGCAACGATCACTGTTTTGAGCTTCAGTATTCCGAAACTGAAATGAAGTCTTTGAATCAAATGAGCTCCTGTTTGTTGTAATTGACACAGTAATGGAAAATATATTACGCCTTTCACAATCCTGGAAGCAGTTATACTGAGCTTTGCGTAATTACTTATTCAAACATCTTCCTTTACTTTATGGTCTGCATCTTGGCCATTTTCCTAAGGGTAGACAGTAACAGAGTGTTACACATTCGAGCTGTTTTTCAATGTTATTGTATTAGCCTTCATAAGAGGCAGCTAGGTTCTCCCTGCAACAGTTTGTTCTATTTTTGGCGTGGCATTGCTATGAGGATGGGCCTCATACTTGATAGTGTTTGCTATTTGATAATAGTCTGAAGGGGATGGCAGCAAAAGTGGAAAGAGTTGAAATAAATGGTTAAAATGAACTTGAAAGATTACCTGCAGACTTTATTATTCCGCTTATATACTGGATAAATTAAAAATTGAATGTGTCTGAAAGAAAATTTCCTTTTGTCTTTCAAAAGGCAGTTGATGCCTCCACCAGCCTTTCCAGTGACTGGATTAAAAACAGAGTCTGATGAAAGGAATGGGTCTGGGACCTTATCAGGGAGCCATGGTAAGTCAGGTGTAGCTGGGGGAACAGGGGAATGACTAAGACTGGTCTAAAGCTATTAGTTTGCTAACCTGATGTTCATTCAGGTGTTTTATCCAACCTGTATAATCTACTGGCTAATGAGAACATTTTTATTTATACGGACAGCCTTTTATTTTCAACCAGCGTGTCTAGAAAAGAAAAGAGTCAGTCAACTTATATTTTATACATAGCATCAGTGACATTAAAACCCTAGGAAATACTAATGTTGGTAGGTCATTTTAAAATTCTGTTGCCTGTGTTGTCTGAATACCTGAAGGTAGTCTGATACAGACTTAAAGATTGAATCTTCTTTGTATTGGGAGCTCAGCCACATCTCCCCTCATAGTTCTGTTTGTCTGTAATGGTCAGCCTGCGGCTGTTTTGAAAAATGTTGCTTTTTAGCATCCCAGAACTCTATATCCTATAGAGGTACATGGGATCATTTTTGTTCTTTGCCTATAGTCAGAATAAAAATAAACAGAAGAAAATACATATTTTTCTTTTCTTAACTTCTTTTCTTTTAACTCTTTAAAAGGTGAAATATCAGCCCTCAGACTCACTTGCTAACTTTCCTTTTTTTTCTTTTTTTTTCTTTTTTTTGTGTTTCTTTTTTCTTTCTCTGTTTTCTTACATGGTTCTGGTGGATTCCACATTTGCTGATGCTGGTGCTGTTTTTCGTGTGATCTTCAACGTTTTTGGGTGACCACTGACCCTGTGACCTCAAAATGGTGTCCAACTAACCACTTACAATTAACATCTTTTTTTTATTAACGAATTTATGGTATTATCTTTTTTTTTTTTTTTTCTTGGTGGGGAATGGGGTTGGGGTTGTTTTTCTCTATTCTAGATTATCCAGCCAAGAAGATGAAAACTACAGAGAAGGGATTTGGCTTGGTGGCTTATGCTGCAGATTCGTCTGATGAAGAGGAGGAACATGGAGGTCATAAAAATGCAAGTAGTTTTCCACAGGGCTGGAGTTTGGGATATCAGTACCCTTCGTCACAACCACGAGCTAAACAACAGATGCCCTTCTGGATGGCCCCATAGGAAACGGTGGAACAGAGTTTTGACCTTCGATGACTCTTCTTAGCAATAATGCATGCATTTGATTTAACAAGACTCTGGGGCCTGTACTGGGAACCATCTTGGACCTGTGCAGAAGTTAGAGATGCAGTGTCCCTTTCTTAATTAAAGGGGTTCCATTCTTTTTAAAACATCCTTATTTCTGCAGTGGCATAGCATCTGTCAAAATTTACTTAGAATCACAAATTTGTCACAGAAGCTTTTTAACAGTTGGTGAAATGTGCTTGTCCAAACAAAGCATCCTAACAAGGTCATTTCTGTATACATTTTACCTGATCCAGCCTTTTCCAAATGACCTGCCCCAACTCCAATGTAAAGAAAGTTTTATTTGTATTTTACTACTGTTTGGTCAATTTTGATAATAACTGGTTACAGACAAAGCCTTACTATTTATTAGTGGGGAAATGATTTTAAGACCATCCTTTCTTTTCAGTACTTAATTCTAAGAGATCCTTATCCCTATTTCATTTTTGGATTCTTTCTGTTTTGGAAGATGCCATTTTACTAACTTAAAACTTGGTTATAGCTGGATCTGGGATAGGAAAATGAAGTTATTTTTCAATGTGTGTTTTTTTTTTTTATTGGGATGATCCAAAGCTGGCACCTTCAGGAACATTTGTCTCAGATAGCCATTGCTGTTTTTATTGCCCTTCTAAGCTCCTTGTCTTCAGCTGGGTCAGAGAAAACTACTTGACTAAAACTGGTCAGAACTCATCACAGAAATGAAACACAGTGGTCTGTTTCTCTCGGAACTGGTTGCAGCTAAAACAAGAGATCTGACCACTTGCAATAGGATGGTGGACTTAGTGACTGAAATTGCAACTTGTCCTTTTTCTTGGCATTACAGGTTTTGCCAAAAGAACTTTTTGTATCAAATATTGATGTGTGAAAGTGAAGGAGCTAGTCTGCTGAACCAAGAGTAGTTTGAGATACTGAACTGTCATTTTTGCACATTTGAATACTTTGCAGGCTGGCTTTGTATAAACTTATCCTCTGGTTTCCTATATGTTGTAAATATTTAGACCATAATTTCATTATAAATAAATGTATAAATATTCTGTTTGTGGTTTCTCTTTTTCTTCCACAACCCATCTGCATAATGCAATTATAACAGCAGAAAAATTACATACAGACCCCAAAGTTTGCATATAGTTCCAAGAGTTTTATCATTGCAAAGTATACCCTTAAAGTCCAGATGAAAATTCTGAAGATTATTATGCTGGATATTTTCCATTTTCATATTTTAGTCTTTAATGGTGAATGAAACAAATTTTAAAGGAAATATAAGTTATTCATGGAAAGACATTCTTAAAAAGGAAGAGTGGTGGGCAGAGTTTGCATCAGAAAAATTTTCTAGTATAAAGTTCATTCCTAGTACGTGTGCTACCTAAATAGAGGCAAATACGATTATAGTGCCTTCAGTTATTGTTGTATTTAATTCAAGGCCACTTATAAGCTCTTAAGTTTTACCTTTTGCTGCCAGAGAATAATAATATGTTTGTTTAAAACAAAAACCCTAATTTTTGTATATGTAATACAGCTTTAAAATACATACGAAACACTAAGGTAACTCGAGTGTTGTAAACATCTGTCTTTGAGAATTTTGATTTCGAGAGCCCAAGTTAATGTAGGTGCTCTTTTGGGAAAGTGCTTCTTCTGCTCCGAAGCAGTCATCTTCGGTAAACACAGTCCTGTGTTTTAGGAGGATGGACGGGGGTGTGACCCTTTCCTCATTCACTGTTTCTGCATTGTTGGGCCAAAATTTTTTTTGTTTTCACAAGCAGCAAACAGCCCTGAGTAAGTTACTCACTTTAGAGTTCCGCGCGTCTTATACTCCTTTCTCTCGACTTTTGTCAAAATAATTTCCTTTCTACTCATGACTTAACACCCTCGTGTGTGGGTGCATACCTTAAGTATGGTACGTGACCAGAGGGAGGGCCTTCGGCGGAGAGTTGCATGATTCGGTTTGGGGACCTGGAAGAGGAGGTGTCCGGCCCGGAGAGGGCGGGGCCGGCCACGGGCGTCACCGGCGGCTCCGCCCCTCCGGTCGGATGCGGGCGCCAGTGGCGCCATCTTACTCGGCCGCGGGAGGGGTCACAGGTCAGTGCCGGAGCCTCGCCGCCAGTGAAGGAAGGCAAAGTGGGTGATCATCGGACAGGCGGTGGCCTTCCTGTCCTGACGGGTACGAGCGGCAGGGGATCAGCTTGTGAGGCAGAAGGGCGGGCGGCACGATGGCGGGCGGAGGAGCGGCCGGGGGCGGGCGGGGTCTCAGAGGAGAATGGGGAGGGGTGGAACCTCAGGGGGACGGCGGACGTGAGAGGACTTCTGCGGCCTAAGGGGCAGCTTCCCGTAGGTCCCCAAACTTCAGTTTCCTCAGTCGGCTGCCGGTACTGTGCCGGTACCCCTGTCTGAAAAGAAATTCTAAATTTCTTTGTATATTTTTCTTTTTGGAAAAAGTTGTAAGTTGGAAAATCTGTGATGTGTCAGGACTGAACTGCCCGGGAGTTCAGTCAGCGTGAGGATGTGGGGCTTCTTGGAGCTGCCGGAAAGGGCACGGTAGCGAGCCAGAGTGATAGGCCAGAGTATGTATTGCAAGGTAAGTCAGTGGCTCTAGGACTGTCGTCAAGGTGTCTCCATCCTGGATTAAATATTTCCTCCTTCCTTTCTAGGTGGCTTTTACTCAGGCAGCCCAAAGCTCCCCAAGAGGACAATGGATTCTGGAACTCGGCCAGTTGGTGGCTGCTGTAGCAGCCCTGCAGGGCTCTCCCGGGAATACAAACTAGTGATGCTGGGCGCTGGTGGTGTGGGGAAGAGTGGTAGGTGACATTTTCCATTCGACAAGAAGTGAGGATGAAAAATACTTAAAATAAATGACCCCCACCCAAACCAGATGGGATACTGGCTGTTGCGCCATGTTGATACTTAGAATTCTTTCTGTGGGTCACCTTCTTCAGGATTTTAACTTTCGTTTCTTGCTTGAAGCCATGACCATGCAGTTCATCAGCCACCGATTCCCGGAAGATCATGACCCCACCATTGGTAAGTCAGATCACCACTTAGGTTTCCAAATGCACTCCGTAAAATTATCTTGGTGAATGTCAATTTTTAAAAACAGTTTCTAATTGTTTATATTTTGAGCCCTTTTTTGAATCTGATTCCGATTAATTTAGAAACTAGAATCTCATAGCAGTTGGTAAACAACTGAATATTTCTTTTTTCCACACTTTATATGTACAGGAGCTATCTTTAGTCTCTGTCTTGTATTGAACATTTATGGGACAACTTTCTTTGTTGTTTTTTTTTATGGTTGGTATACTGTATTGCCAGATTAAAGGAAAAACTTAAAGGCCACTTACAAAAACTTTTCTTGCTGTCACTTCTCTGAGAGTCTGACTTGAGACTGACTCTGGAACTATGAGTCAGCTGGTTTGAACTTCCACAAAAGGAAGCAGAAAAACAAGTAGAGCCAGCCTGCTGAACTCTTACAACCCAGACATGCAGAGCATGGACTTCTTCCACTTAAAGCCCTTCATTTACTTCCTTATACTGGAAGTTTATTATATAGTAATATCTTCTTCCATGTCTTCTATACTCCTTAACTCTTCTTGGCAGAATGCTAGTAGAGTAAAAAAGTCATTTTGTTTGCTTTGCCTTTTTATTCTTTTAACTGCTCTTCTCCGCAAAGACTAAGAGCATTCCTGTCATTCCTAAAGAATAAGGAAGCAGATTTGATTTTAAGAGGTTACATCCTAATAGAAAAATGGAGGCGGCACAGTGGCTCACACTCCCAGCACTTTGGGAGGCCAAGTCAGGAGGATGGCTTGAGGCTAGGAGTTCAACACCTGCCTGGGCAATATAGGAAGACCCTGTCTCTACAAAGAAATTAAAAAATTAGCTAGGCATGGTGGTATGCACCTGTAGTCCCAGCTACTTGGGAGGCTGAGGCAGGAGGATTGCTTGAGCCCAGGAGTTTGAGGCTGCAGTGAGCTGTGATGATGACACTATACTCTAGCCCAGGCACCGAGTGAGACCCTGCCTCCAAAAGAAAAAGAAAAGGAAAATGGGGATAGGGGTGGGGATGGGGAAGGGCACAGAAAGTCTGCCATACTACTGTTATTTTCAGTATGTGACACTTTTTGCCATGATTCTTGGTCTCTAGGAAGGATTTCTGTTGGGTCAGGCCTCTGCTGCTCTGTTTTCCAGAAAGCCAATGAGTGTTCTGTGGTAGCCCAACTTTGGATGTGGTCATTTTATACAGTAGATGATTCCAGGGACTGGGAAAAATAGAAACAGTTCTTGTTTTTTTCATGTACTATATAAATTTGGAACATTGTTTAGGGATTCAAACTATGGTGGTGAGAGTTCTAGAAATAAAATCAGTTTAGGACTTAGGATAATTTACTGGAGAATTCCAGAAACATCTTTTCCTTTCTTTAAAGTAAAACCAAAATAGCTGTCCCCTGTAAGAGTTACTTTTTTTGATCAATCATTTTTTCCCCCAGCTATCTACTCTCCTGGCAATATTGTCCGATTCAACAGCTAGTACTCATAAGTTCTCTTGAGTTCCTGTTATGTACCAAGCACAGCAGTTAAGTTTTAGGGTTCAGTGATGAGCAAAAAGATACAGTGTCTGCTGCTATTGAGTTTACAATTTAGTGCATTTGTTTCCAGACTTTACAAATTCTAAGAAAAACTTTTACACTGTAAACAGTATAAAAAGTTATGTGCGAGCCAGGCGTGGTGGCTCACGCCTGTAATCCTAGCACTCTGGGAGGCCGAGGTGGGCGGATCGTTCTGAGCTCAGGAGTTCGAGACCAGCCTGAGCAAGAGCGAGACCCCATCTCTACTAAAAATTAGAAAGAAATTAATCGGACAACTAAAAATATATAGAAAAAACTAGCCGGGCATGGTGGCGCATACCTGTAGTCCCAGCTACTTGGGAGGCTGAGACAGTAGGATTGCTTGAGCCCAGGAGTTTGAGGTTGCTGTGAGCTAGGCTGGCGCCACGGCACTCGCCCCAGGCAAGAGCGTGAGACTCTGTCTCAAAAAAAAAAAAAAAAAATTATGTGCGTATGCATCTATAAATTATACACAAAAGCACATACGTATGTGTAGCTGAAATTCATGAAACTGTGTTTACTACAGTTTACATCTGGCACACTCTGTTAGTTTCTATTTTCATTTAGGTTTCTGCTTGTTTATTTTAAGGCTGGTCCCAACCACTAAATTGATTTCACAACACAGATCCTAATGGATCATGACCTGTAGTTTGAGAAACATTGATTTAGTGGGCTCTTATCTTTGATGAAGAGTCAGAAGCTAGAATTAAAGAAAAAATGTTAAAAGGAAATATATTGAGATACAAGCAGTTTTTGAGTGATAGAAATATTGAGTGGGTTTTTTCTTTTTTATTTTTCTGTTATTTTCCAAGGTTACTCTAGTAATATACATAAAATAAATTTGCTTTCATAAAGGAGAAATTGTGATAATATGGATTATTTAGAAAATAGTAAAGTAAATCATGGTTTTTCTTTTTTCTATAGTATTACATTTTAATGGAACTATAGCATATGGTTAAGTACATAAGGCTTTTGGGTCCAGCAGCCCTGCTTTAGATTTTCTTTGTGGGGTTTTTTGGTTTTTGTGGGTTTTTTTTGAGACAGGGTCTTGCTCTGTTGCCTGGGCTAGAGTGCAGTGATGTCATCATAGCTCACTGCAACATCAGTCTCCTGGGCTCAACGATCCCCCTGCCGAGTAGCTGGGACTACGGATGCCCCCCCCACCACACCCGGCTAATTTTTCTGTTTTTAGTAGAGACGGGGTCTTGCTATTGTTCAGTCTAGTCTTGAACTCCTGGCTTCAAGAGATCCTCCCACCTCAGTCTCCCAAAGTGTTAGGATAATAGGTGTGAACCACTGCCCCTGGCCCAGCCTTGGGTTTTAATCTTGGTTCTATCACTAATTAACTGCAATTTAGAGAAGACATTAATGTTTTAGAGTTTAATTTTCTTTGTAAAATGGAGATAATATTGCTTACTTCATCAGATTATTGTGTCTATTAAGTGAATTAATGTATATAAATTATTAATACTTACTATAATGCCTGGCAGGTAGTAACTGTTTAATAAATGGTAAAATTACTTTTCTGAGCTAATATTTTTTAAAAAGACCTCTCAGAATCTTGTTTTAGCTCAGAATTGTCGATGAATTCTTCTAAACATAAGCTATGAATAAATTACGACATCACCTATCTGAAAAAAACTGTAGTTCAAGACTCAGTTTATATGTCTAAAATGATTTAGCATACTTCCTAAGAAAATTTGAGTTCTTAAACTTGGGTGGACTCTATTTCTCCATAAGATGAGTTTTACAATAGGTATTTCTTCCTGCATTTATGAGTTTATGGTACACTTTTCTTCTCTCCTGTAGAAGATGCTTATAAGATCCGGATCCGTATCGATGATGAGCCTGCCAATCTGGACATTTTGGATACAGCTGGACAGGTATTAAATCCCAGAATGTTATGAGTAAAAGTTTTTTTACTCTAGTAAAGGGGAGGGGAAGGCTTATGCAGAGAAGATCACTAGTTTCTCTCTCTCAATTTTTCATGCACTCTGTCTCAGGATAGCAGGTAATCGACATACCTCTTTGATCTGAAATAAATAGCTAACGTGTGTGTAGGTCTAGGTTGCATCAATACATTAATGACTCTTGTATCCCTCTAGGCAGAGTTTACAGCCATGCGGGACCAGTATATGAGGGCAGGAGAAGGGTTTATCATCTGTTATTCTATCACTGATCGTCGAAGTTTCCATGAAGTTCGTGAGTTTAAACAGCTTATTTATCGAGTTCGACGTACTGATGATACACCTGTGGTTCTTGTGGGAAACAAGTCTGACCTAAAAGAGCTAAGACAGGTGAGGATAGAGAAGAAAATGCCACCTATAATCTTGTGGGATTAGTCATTGTTATCTCTTGGTTTACAGATTCTTTTGTCTCAAAATAGAAAATAAGGCTGGGCGCGGTGGCTCATGCCTGTAATCCTAGCACTCTGGGAGGCCGAGGTGGGTGGATCGTTTGAGCTAAGGAGTTCGAGACCAGCCTGAGTAAGAGTGAGACCCCGTCTCTACTAAAAATAGAAAGAAATTAGCTGAACAACTAAAAATATATATAAAAAAAATTAGCCGGGCATGGTGGCGCATGCCTGTAGTCCCAGCTACTGGGGAGGCTGAGGCAGAAGGATCGCTTGAGCCTAGGAGTTTGAGGTTGCTGTGAGCTAGGTTGACGCCCTGGCACTCTAGCCCGGGCAACAGAGTTTAAGACTCTGTCTCAAAAAAAAAAAAAAAAAATGGAAAATAAAAATTACCTTTTCTTTAACCTTGACAATTTCTCTGTATCTACTAATTTGCTATTAGAAGTCATGTAATCCAGCCTCCCAAAATTACAAAAATCACTGCTATCTGCTTGAGCACCTCCACACTTGAGGAGCTCTCTTTCTATTATGGTAGTTCATTCACTTTTTTGGGAAAGTTGTAATTGTTTTTCACTGTTACCACTATAAGTTTTCTCATGTTTATGCTTTTAAAGGTCACCAAGGAAGAAGGATTGGCTTTGGCCCGAGAATTCAGCTGTCCCTTTTTTGAGACATCTGCTGCATACCGCTACTACATTGATGATGTTTTCCATGCCCTTGTCCGGGAGATACGTAGAAAAGAAAAGGAGGCAGTACTGGCCATAGAGAAAAAATCTAAGCCCAAAAACAGTGTATGGAAGAGGCTAAAGTCACCATTCCGGAAGAAGAAAGATTCAGTAACCTGAAGGGAAGATACGAAGTGTTTATCTGTGAACTGCAATGCTTAATCAGAGCAGTCCAGTAACCTGCAGTAGTGAGCATGGTGCTTGCTCTTTCTCCTGTTATGGCCATTATTTTAAAAATAACTGATAAGAGGGACATGCCTACTAGGAGTTTTTAATGATGTGGCATTTAAAGTATTGTCTCAATTCTGATTTATTAACCTGGTGGAGCACTATCTTCTTTTAAATTGTCACATTAGAATTTGGTCTACCAATGTTTTGGGTTCTATTGCTGATATTAATGTAAATTGTTTGTACCCGGGAGAATGTGTATACGATGTGTGTTTGACTAAATTCACGAGGGGAATTTTTTGCACTCCACGTTATCCTTCAACTTCACTTTTCCTGGGACTATCCCAGAGAAGGACCTCAGTCTTTTATTCACGTTGTGCTTCCTGGAGACAGAACAAAAATCATGTAGGGAAATCAGGGCTAAAGAGCTCAGTGCTAAAGCTCAGCAGATAGCTGGGAGGCTGACTCCTATTGCAGATTATGGGGTGATGAGATTCGGGGAAATCGGGCTGTATGTTTGCAAGGACTTGGCTAGAAAAAGGTAGGATCAGAACAGGGTTTCCAGTACAAGCTTGGCTTTTCTGAGAAGTGCCCATTTGACTCAGGTACACTGAGATGAGTGAGAAGACAGAAGCATATGAAATGCAATGAAGGTTTCTCCTGGGAAATTATTTTACTCTTCCTTTCAGGGTTATGCCTTAAAAAAAAAAAAAAAAAACCTTCAAAGGTAAACATTTTGGGAATCACTACTGTATTACTAAACTCGTTTAATCTAAATCCTTAGTTGGGACAGCCATTGCCTTGTACAGGTTTATTTTTTCCCCACTGATGCGCATACCAATATATTTACATTACTTGCTTCCTCATGCTTTCCCTTACCTTCCCGGTACTCTTTAGAAGAGCTATACCTGGCAAAATGTTTTTTAGGCCCTTCATCAGACCAACTGCATTTTCCATACAGAAGAGACATCAGGAGTTTGAGTAAAATTATGTATGTGCCTCATACAGTCAGTCACCAGACTCAGTGCTCTAAGAAAATCTGTGGTATTTCTGTTTAATGAGTCAATCTCAAAGCTTTAAAATTCACATAGGTTGAGTTTCTTGTCTGAAGATTTCTTTACAAGGACTTTACTAAGTTCACCTCAGGGTTGTTTGAGCCTTGACAAAATTTAACCTAAGAGATACCACTTTGCTCCTTTGCGTAGTTGGGAAACTGTAGTCCAGGAAGAAACTGCTTTAAATATTGGTGGTGAGTTCTCTATTTTAAGATGAGAACGATTTTTTATCTGAACTCGTTATGTGTGGACAGTAAATGCAGAGATGCTGAGGGTAATGAATGCATTTATGTGTTGAATATTATGTGTCACTGAAGCAATGTTGGTATCCACCTGAAACTCTGACATGACTGTGTAGCACCTCCTTAAAAGTGCTCAGCTCAACTTTTTTCCATTTTTATTAGAAACAATAGGACAGGGTTGTTGTGCTTTTCTTTATAAACTAATGGTCAATGTTCTAGATATAAAGAAAAGTCACTGTTGGAACTTTTTTAGCTCTGGATAGTAGTCCCTTTTGAAACTCTTGGAAACATTTTTGCTACCAAATACAGTATGTTTTATGGTACTCAAGCCATCCACAAGTGAAAAGCCCAGAATTTGATTCTGTACAGGACAAAAATCTCACAGGAACTATAGCACTTTGAAGCATGAAAATAGACAAGAAATATAGTACAATTCGGTTATGACAATATTTCACCACATTTCAACTAGTTTAGTGCTTTTTAGTTTAATGCCTTAGCTTCTTATTACTCATGACCTAGGGAATTGTTATTAGCATCAAGCAAGGAATCGACAGCTGTATCATTATTCAAAATAGTCAAGGCAGTGGAGAACATCGCCAGAAAGAAAGATCTGCAAGACAAAAGGGAATTTGTATTGTACATAAGAAAACTAACAAATTCGTGTTTTTAAGACCATCACTGTCATATATTAGATCCTTGGATTAATTGGTCCATCAGTTTAGTATTGAGAATTCTATTCATGGTGCTAGGTAGTTTGAGAGGTATCATGTGTATAAGTTATAGCTCTGTTCTTAGTGATCCTATAGTGCAAGTAATTTATAAGCTCTAAATAATCAGCTTTATCCAATTTTAGGGCATTAAAATTAATTATTTCCTGGAACTTTGAAGAGAAAAAAATTCAGGGACAAGTTGAAAGGCACTGGAACTGTTCATGTCCATACCAGATCAGTAAATTATAAGATTCAGATGTTACTGTCTAGAATTAGCTGTTTAGAATTCAGAGGGGATGTATGTTTTAACATTGTGGTATATTAGTAAGAATTGGTCTACTGTGATGTTTGGGGAGGGGTGTGGGGAGAGAAAAATTTTTCACTTAATGCACTTGTACATGAAGACAGTTTATATGACATAATACAAATCTTTTAAAAAACTTGTTGGGCTTTTCCTTTACTTATCTGTGAGTGGGTAGAAATATTTGGAATCATTGCAAAAGAGTCCTTTTAAGAAAATACCATGAGATTTTATATTCCTGAAAATATTGATAAAAAAAATTTGAGTGTCCGTTGTGTGCAGAACACCTTTGTGAAATGCTAAGCAGCATGCCATGGAATCTCCTTTCACTCAAAGAGATTTTCCTCTTGGTGAGGGGACAGGAAAAACGCATGGAAAATGACAGCACATTTGCCACCTGATCAGGGATATTTAAAATTGTTTTAAGTATATACTAAATGAGAGAATGTGAGAGAATGATAATTCTTTACACGAAGGTCATTGCTTCTATCTCCACTACTCTAAGTGGGCACCAGTGTTGGAAGAGAGGACCTAGTTTGGACATTAAAGGAATGGATTTTTGTGTCATTTAACATTTTTTGAATGAGTAACTGTCGGTGTTGTCCTCTATTGAAACACAGGGGTCCCGGGGGAGTGCCATTCCATTTTCTAATTAACCTCTGTTAGAATAGGTAATGGAATTATAGTCAAGGGTATTTATAAACCTCTTCCATTCACTAAGTACTGTTTTCAGAGCTGTGAGGGATTCCAAGGAATATGAAATAGGATCCCTGTTCAGAAATGTAAATAAAATGGGCGTATACGGGCAGTCCCCACATTACGGATGACCCGACTTAAGCATTCCATACTGACCAATGGGCTCCCAATGCTCCCCAAAAGAATAATTTCTTTTTTTTTTTGAGACAGAGTCTCACTGTGTTGCCCTGGCTACAGTGAGTGCCGTGGCGTAAGCCTAGCTCACAGCAACCTCAAATTCCTGGGCTCAAGCAATCCTCCTGTCTCAGCCTCCCGAGTAGCTGGGACTACAGGCACGCGCCACCATGTCCAGCTGATTTTTTTCTATATATTTTTAGTTGTCCGATTCATTTCTTTCTATTTTTAGTAGAGATGGGGTCTTGCTCTTGCTCAGGCTGGTTTCAATCTCCTGAGCTCAAACAATCCACCCGCTTGGGCCTCCAGGAGTGCTAGGATACAGGTGTGAGCCACCACGCCCGGCAATAATTTCTAATTAACTAAATTAGCAATTGAGGAACTAGTTACTTCCGCGCACATAAACAAATCCGCATGGTGTAAGCAGTTCACGGGCAGCGTCATTACGCTCGTGGTTAGTCTCATTGTTCGTATGGTCACTTACAAGCATCACTTTCATCTTAACTTTTTGATTTGATTTTGTGAGTCTGTTTACCCTTATGACGATGCCTCCAAAGTGAAAGTCCACTGCAAGTCCAGATGAGCCTGCAGTGAAGAGAAAGGTGATTACAATGGGAATGAAAGCAGAAATAATTAAGTATCCGTTTAGAGAAAGACCAGACACCATCATTCGTTTGGAAAGCATTAGGCTCCAATCACTCAACTTTCAGAAGAATTATAGAGGATAAATGAGAATAATGGAACTTGTGAAAGGCAGTGTTCTGATGAAAGTATCAATTATTACTAAACAGCATAGTGGATTAATTATTGAAATGGAAAGGTTATTGACTTGGTTAGAGGTCAATATAAGTGTAACATTCCTATTAGCCTAGCATTGATGCAACATAAAATGAGTGTTAACCTTTAATACTTTTTAAAAGTTTCTCCTATCTCCTAACTAAACTTCTTGTATGAGTTCGTTTTTATGTTCTGTTTAAATTAAAAGAGCACATTAGTTTTTGTAACTTATGGTATAGGGGTATTTTATTATTATTACAGTATTATACTGTGTTATTACCATGTAGGAGCCATTATAGTATTGCTGTTGTTATTATTACCGAATATAGGCTGTTCATCAGAGATCAGAGTTGCATCCAAATTACACTTAAAGACTTTCTCAAGAATGTATCTCGTCCATAACCCAGGGACTGCCTGTATAAAGCAATTAGAGATCAGCCTTAGAGTAATAGGTTATATGCTTCAAACTGGGAATGTTCTAGGAATTCAGAAAAGACAGGAGTTTGTTTGGCCTGTGACAGATGAGAGCAGTCTGACTCCTTAAGAGCTAATGGAAGAGGGGGCAAATTGAGCAGAGGTTGAATTTAACATGAGTGGAATAAAGAAAAGAAGATGAAAAGATGTTATAATTTCTGAAGTTTCTTCTTATTCATAGTTTTTATTGCTTTTTGTCAGAAAAATTTTTTCTTGTGTAAGTTTAGTAAACATTTTTTTTAAAGAGAGGGTCTTGCTATATTGCCCAGGCTGGTCTCAAACGCTTGGGCTCAAGAGATCTTCCATCTCAGCATCCTGAGTAGCTGGGACTACCATACCAGGATAAGTTTAGTAAACTCCTGATTGGTACTGTTACATCTTTGTTACACCTTTTCCAGATACAATCTTTTTTCTTTTGAGACGGAGGTCTCGCTATGTTGCCCAGGCTGGGATTATAGGTGAACCCCACTGCACCTGGCTCCAAACTCAATCTTGGGAAGAATGAGATGTATAGGAATTTGAAATCTTTACTTTTTAAGGAGTACTTGTTAACTTTTAAGGATTTAACTTTAAAAAATTGTTCAGTACTGAAAATGTTGGATTTGCAGTAATCCTGGATTTGCTCAGCTTCAAATTAATATTTATTTTTCAAATTATTCTTCCCACATTTTATTCCTTAGCTGGAACTAAAACTTAGGTGCTATAACCATAAAGGGAAGTATTCATAGTTGGAAACTCTTGTTCTCTGATTAAGAGATTATCACCTTGTCTTCAAAAATATGTCTAAGGCCGGGCGCGGTGGCTCACGCCTGTAATCCTAGCACTCTGGGAGGCCGAGGTGGGCGGATCGTTCTGAGCTCAGGAGTTCGAGACCAGCCTGAGCAAGAG
>CAUYSK010119123.1:0-31746 GCA_963575035.1 Avahi laniger | reverse complement strand
AACTAAAAATATATAGAAAAAAATTAGCCAGGCATGGTGGCGCATGCCTGTAGTCCCAGCTACTTGGGAGGCTGAGGCAGAAGGATTGCTTGAGCCCAGGAGTTTGAGGTTGCTGTGAGCTAGGCTGACGCCACAGCACTCATTCTAGCCCAGGCAAAAAGAGTGAGACTCTGTCTCAAAAAAAAAAAAAAATAAATAAATAAATAAAAAATAAAATATTCTTTGTAATAAATTGCCTTTAGTAAGAGAATTGTTTTCCTGGGTTCTCTGGGCTGCTGTAGCAAATGATCAAACCCAAGGAGAGGGTTGTGAGAACCTGTGGTTTGTAGCCAAGTCACACAGAAGTTGTGTGTCACCTGGGAGCATACTACTTGACATTGGCGTCTGAAGCAGAGGCAGTCTTGTCAGACTGAGCCCTTAATCTGTGAGGCCTGCCCCAACTCTGGTTAGTGCCAGATCTGAGCTGAATTGTAGGACACCCAGCTAGTGTCAGAGAGTTGGCTGATGTGGGAAAAACCCCTTGGTCTGGTCACAGAAGTGTTCTGTGTTGAGTGAGAGTATAGAAAAGAAACACTATTGTTTTTTTCATATACACTACCCTAAAAAAACTCTCCTTGATCCTATTCAAGTAGGGACCCTCTCTCTCCTTTACTTACTTATGTTTTTTCACTTTTTTATTATAGAGAATTTCAAACACACACAAAAGTAGACAGAGAAGCATCATGACCCTGTGTAGGCCTCACCCAGCCCCAACACCACCAGGGTTTGGGAAGCCAGCCCTACCATGCTTCCGCTTCCTACCTTCTAGTGTTTCAAAGCAAACCAGCCCCTGAATCCTTTCATACATCAACATCTCAGCAAGTTTTTTTCTAAAAGATAAGACCTTTTCTTGTTACTACAACTACAGTACCATTGTCACAATTAAATTTTTAAAAATTTTCTTGATATCAAATATCCAGTGTCCAAATTTTCAATTGTCTCATAAATGCTCCAGTTTGCTTTCAGTTTGTTTGTTCAAATTAGGACCCAAAGAAGATCCACACATTGTGGCTGGTTAGTATGTGTTTTAAGATTCTTTTAATCTTTTGTTTTCCTTGCAATTTACTTGTTGAAGAAATTAGTCTGTTTTCTGGCAGAGTTTTCTAGGGTCTGAATCTTGTGTATTGTATCCCCATGGTATAGTTTAACATGTGGCTCTGTCCTCTGGCTTTCTTATATATTAGCGGTTGCTTCTGGAAGTCTGATCTGACTCAGGTTCAGCTGTTTTGGTGAGAGAGCTTCACAGGTGGTGGTATGTTTTTCTCCTTCTCCTCTTCTTTTCTTCTTTTTTTTTTTTTTTAAGGAGACGAGTCTTGATATGTTGTTGCCCAGCCAAGTCTTGAACTCCTGGGCTCCAGCGATCCTCCTGCCTCAGCCTCCTGAGTAGCTGACACTACAGGTGTGAGCTGCTGCGCCCGGCTTGTCTTTCATCTTAATGTTGGCCTTGGATGCTCAATGCCTGGATCCATCGGTTCGCTAAGAGTTGCAAAATGGTTCATGCCTTTCATCAGAGCACTGGTTCCTGTTTGTTTAAGTGTTCAATGATTTTTAGTAAATTTACTGAGTTGTGCCGCTGTCACCATAGAACATTTCCATCACCCCAATAAGATCTCCTGCCATTTTTAGTTAATTCCCAGCCCCGGGCAATTTGCTGTCTGTCTCTATCGAGTTGCCTTTTCTGGACATGTCACGTCAGTGGAGGCACCATATGTGGTCTTAGTGAGCACTGGTTCTTACCCTCATGTGCATCTGAGTCATGGGGCAGGGTGGGGGTGGCTGTTCCCAAACCTGGATGCCTGGGAACGACCTCCCAGAGATTCTGATTCAATTAGTCTGGAATAGGCCTGAGCATCCGAGAGTTTGAGAAGCTTCCAGATGGTTCTAACATGCAGCCCACATTGAAGGCCCTGCTTTGTCAAGTTCTCCTGAAAGGAGTGGTTTGCAACCACTGCCTCCACTTCCCCACCTCCCATGCACTCCTTGCCCATGACAACATGGCTTGTGTACCCACTACATGGCACGGAAACTGCTCTGGCAAAGGCTTCCGAGTTGCTAAGTCCATTTCAATCTTCCTTCTACTTGCTTCTGCTCACACCCTACTTCCTGAAACCCTCTTCTCCTTCCCAGACACCCACTGCTGGTGCTGCTTCTCTTCGTGATGACCACATCTTTGTCTGTCCTTTCATTGCTGATGCTTCCCAGCTTCTCTCCTGATCTCCAGAACCGTCCTCCTACCCACCCCCTGGACGGCGCCACCTGCATCTCCTGCTGGAGTCTCAACCTTAATCTCTGCAACACCAAACTCATTCTTTTCCTCCAACTCTGCTGCTGCTAAGCTGTGTCTCCTGGGCACAATTTGGGGAACTCTTCGAGGTTCAGTTTCTGTACCTGTGAAGTAGAAAGAATCCCTTATGGTGAGTTCAAGATGAGAGCACATAAAAGGATGGCAGTGTCTGCAGCTGGCACATCACAGCACTCGGAGCAGTCACCTCCTGTTGTCCCCTCCTTGGCCCAAACTGCTCCTTTCTTAGAACAACATCCTTCTGCCAGCTCTCAGCTACCCAGGACAGAGACTGAGACTTCCACAGCTCATCGGCTGCTAATCTTGGTAGATTTTCCCTCAGAAACAGCTCTCGCGTTTGCCCTATCAAACTGCGAAGTTCCAGTCTTCATCCCTTTTTATTTTTTAATTTTTTTGTGTTTTTTTAGAGACAAGATCTCACTCGGTTGCCCAGGCTGGAGTGCATTGGAGTAATCATAGTTCATTGCTGCCTCGAACTCCTGGGCTCAAGCGATCTCCCACCTCAGACTTCTAAGTAGTTGGGACCACAGGCACAAGCCACTATGCTCGGCTAATTTTTTTTTTTTTTTAATTTCAGCATATTATGGGGGTACAGATGTTCAGGTTACGTATGTTGCCCTTGCCCCCTCCTCCCCCCCAAGTCCGAGTTTCAAGTGTGTGTATCCCTCGGATGGTGCACATTGCACTCTTTGTGTATGCATATACCCGTCCCCTCCTTCCCCCTCCCCCCTCCCTATGCCCGGCTAATTTTTAAATTTTGTGTAGAGACGAGGTCTTGCTCTTGCTCAGGCTGGTCCCAAACTCCTGTTGAGGAGGATTCTGAGGATTCTCAAGTGACCCTCCTGCCTCAGCCCCAAAGTGCTGGGATTATAGGGTCCGCCACCGCACCCGGCCCTTCATCCCTTTTTGTCTGGCCAATTGCCTTGGCCTCCTTTTGCCAGTTGGTGGCTGCAGTGACCCTTCTGGAATAAACCATAATCATATCATACCCTCCTTGAAAATTCTATGATGGCCCCTGGGATCTGGCCAAATCTCTCAGCTAAGTAGCTTAGTCCTTTCCTCCTTTAACCTCCCCTCCCTCCCTCTGTCCTGCAAATCCTACACACACACATCCCCACATACCCATAGTGTGCTTTTGAGCCCTGCATGCCTGCTTCCTCAGCCCGAGTGTCCTGCCCCCACCGCACACTTCTGCCTGGCAAGCAACACTCATCCTCCCTCAGGGACACTTAGTCATTTCTTCTAACATGCACCCACCACACTTGGGAAATGCTTCAGTCATTTCTTTAGCAAACACGCCCACCCTGTGCCAGACAATGTTCTCAAGGGTTTTGCAAAATACAAACTCTTTTATTTTCATAACAACCCTAAGAGGTCTTTGTTATTAATATTACCCTGTTCCAGGTGAGGAACCTAAGGCCCCTGAGAGGTTGAGTCGCTGGCCCACCATCACTTAGCAGAAAGTGGCAGGGCCAGTATTGGAACCCAGGTGTGTGGCCCCAGAGTTTGGGCTCTGATTCACTCTGCTACGTGGCTTCTCTGATGGGATAAGTATCATTGAGCATATACTATTAAACTAAACAATATAAAATTGCCAAGATTTGACTGTTTTTGACCTATAAAAGCAGAAAATTTGCATGATTCAGTGTGCTAGGCACTTGGAATTGAGCAAAAAACTCAATGGACAGATACAATCTTTGCCCTTAGAGAGGAAACATCTATAGAGTATGACGATGGGGAGCTGAGAGAGCCTAGGGCCTAATTTGGGGGGAGGGTCTGTGAGGGACCCTGCTGAGGATGTTTAAGAGAAGACCCCAAAGAGGAAAAGTTTGGGGATAAGGGCAAGAGGGTAAGAGAAGATGCTTCCAGGCAGAGGCACGACACTGGAACCGCGGTAGGCTAAGGCCCAAGAGGGAAAGAGCTGCCCAGGCTGCACCAGGCTGTCAGCAGCATGTCCCAGCAATTAGCACCTGACACAAAGCAAGTGCTAATAGGGATTTGTCATCTCTGGCCATACCACCCTGAACACACCTGGGCTTGTCTGGTCTTGGAAGCTAAGTAGGGCTGGGTCTGGTTAGTACTTACACGGGAGATTGCCTGGGAATAATGGGTGCTGTAGGCTTGAAAAAAGAAGGGAAAAGAAAATGAGAATTTGTCCAAAGAATTGATGAAAGATGGAAAGAAGTTAAGAGAGCTGGAGCTAAATACCATGAAAGTGGAGTTTTCAGCAGTAGAGTTATCAAAGGAAACCAGAGTTGGACAGCAGTTACAGCAGTGAAAACATATTATTTGGGACTGTGGCAGTAGGTTAGAAATGGACTCAATCCCGAATACAACAAGGACAAGTGAGGATTATAGCCAAGGAGCAGGATGGGGGACAGTGGGTGAGAAATTACTAAGAGCAAAGGTCAGGGGCAACGGGGATTCTGGCTAAACCAGCCTGGCAGGAGTCTTGCTGAAGGCAGGCCAGGGTGATCAGACGTCACCTGGGGGAGGACGGAGGATGAGGGGCCCGATCAGATATTCAGGGTGATTAGAATCAGAGGATGGGGGACTCTGGCTGAACTGACTTAGCAGGATTCTTGCTAAAACTGAACAATGCAGAGGTAAACACAGAAGCCCAAACCTAGTTAAAAAAGAGTTCAGGGGAGACTGAGTAAGGTTTCCACAAGGAGAGAATCTTGGAGTGAGCCACTCAAATTTACTTTTTTATTGTTTTATTTTAAAGGCAAATTTAATGAAGTATAGTTACAGGCAGTAAAATTCATCTTTTTTTGTGTGCAGTTCTATGAGTGGTGACAAAGCCATCAATTGCTCAGCTGCCACCCCAGACAAATACAGAGCAGTTCATCACATCCCGAAAGTCCTTTGTGCTGCCCCGGTGGTCAACCCCTCCTGGGGTCCACCCCAGACAACCACTGGTCTGGTGCCACATGAATGGAATCATATAGACTGTTGCCTTTTGAATCTGGTTCCTTTTACATAGACTAATACATTTGATACACGTCCCTATTGTGTGTATATGGAGTTGGTTCCTTTTTTAATGCTGAGTAGAATTCCATTGTATGGGTGCATCATAGTTAGTTCATCTGATACTTAACAGTCGAAGGATTTGAATTCGATTTAAGAAGAAAGCACTGCACCTAGTTTGCACGGGGCCGGGTCAGTGGGGTGGGGTCTGCATCGCTGCTGTGTGGTCACGGGCCTTTTCCCTAGCTGGGCAGAGCAACAGCGACAGGTGCTATGTCTGATCTCAGTTCCCAGGCACCCAGCCTGGGCGGGGCTGGCTCTCCATGGAGGAACAGAGCCCCGTGGGGCAGACGTGGGACAGTGTGTGGGGAAGGAGGGCCCGGTGCTGTCACTGCGGACTTCGGCTCAGAAGAAGTGGAGCAGTGGAGCGGGAGGGTGCAGGTTGGATGCTTGGCTTTGGGGAAGGAGGGTCAGATGAGAGATTGACTTCTGAGAGCAGAGCAAGCAAGAATATCTGGCCTCAACTTCAACTTGGACCAGAAGAGAATGTGTGTATGTGTGTGTGTGTGTGTGTGTGTGTATTTGTGTTTGTGTGTGTGCAGAAAAGCGTGCGTGTATGTGTGTGTGTGTCTGTGTGTGCGGGTGTGTACCAAACCCAACACCCTTGCCCTCAAGGAGGAGGCCAAGTCCATGGCGAGCAGGTGCCCATGAGGCGGCAACTCTTCTCTGGGCCGACAGGTGGCGACGTCGCATGGGGTCTGGTCCTGCGCGGTCACCCGTTCAGCGGTCATGAAGGGCGGTTGGCCGCTGCACTCTGGGCCTCACGACCTTGGAGACCACCACGTCCATGACCCTTATTTTACAGGCAAAGGACTCTCCATGTCTCGCAGAACAGGGGCTCCAACTGAGTTTCACGTGTTCTTTCCGCCTTGTGCAGCCTCCATCTCTAAAGAGGTGACAGTTTGCTGAAGCTTCAGGCGTGGGCGGGAGCTGGCGGTAGAGCGCGAAGGCAGACGGGACAGACGGCCATGAATGACCACAGTGCTGCCAGTGCGCTGGGTGCCGATTTGCCTTTCCTCTGTGGTCCTTAGACTCCAAGTTTGGTTTTACAATACTTTGAGCGATAGAGAAGACGAGGATGAAAAAGACACACAAGCTCACATTCTGCCAAGACCGCTCCGGCAGGTATGTCGCTGGTCCTTGCAGGCAAGGCAAGGCTGGAGCGGCTGCAGGGCGCCCTTGAGGCTGTGTGTGCAGGGTGTTGTATGCAGTGTTAAAATATCGAAATACTTCTCTTCTAGTTAACATAGCTGTTGACCAAGTACTAGGTTTGCCAGATAAAATACAAAACAAAACACCCAGTTAAATTTGAATTTCAGATAAACAACAGATGATTTTTAAGTATGAATATGAACTAAATATCACCTTGGACATGTTTATACTAAAAATTATTTGACGTTTATGGCCGGGCATGGTGGCTCATGCCTGTAATCCTTAGCACTTTGGGAGGCTGAGGCGGGAGGATCATTTGAGGCCAGTAGTTCGAGAACAGCCTGGGCAAGAGTGAGACCTCATCTTTATGCAAAAATAGAAAAATTAGCCAGGTGTGGTGGTGCGCACCTGTAGTCCCAGCTACTCTGGAGGCTGAGGCAGGAGGATTGCTTGAGCCCAGGAGTTAGAGGTTGCGGTGAACTATGACACTGCCATTGTACTCTAGCCCAGGCAACAGAGCAAGACTGTCTCAAAACAAAACAAAAAAGCAAAAAACCAAACTTTTTGGGCTCATGGGGTCCACCCCCTGCTTCAGTCCCTCTCCTGGGACCCCCAAATCTTCACCCCAATGGGCTAGTGCCCAGTTTAACTGATTATTACATATTTTGAACATCAGCCCTGACTGCATGGGGCAGCCAAATGCAATAGCTGTTCTCTTTTTCCCTCCCAGGCCTGGCACTCCTGCTGCCCCCGACCACATTGGCAGCCCTGGCAGACAGCTGGCTCCAGGAGGACTGCCCAGGCCTCAACTATGCAGCCTGGGTCGCGGGGGCAGCCCCCTCACAGGCTGCACTGTGGGCCAAATCCCCCGGGATACTGGCAGGGCGGCCTTTCTTTGATGCCATCTTTGCCCAACTCAACTGTCAGGTCTCCTGGTTCCTCCCGGAGGGATCAAAGCTGGTGCCAGTGGCCAAAGTGGCTGAGGTCCGGGGCCCTGCCCACTCCCTGCTGCTGGGGGAACGGGTGGCCCTTAACACGCTGGCCCGCTGCAGTGGTGTGGCCAGCGCTGCTACAGCTGCTGTAGAGGCCGCCAGGGGGACCGGCTGGACCGGGCACGTGGCTGGCACAAGGAAGACCACTCCAGGCTTCCGGCTGGTGGAGAAGTACGGCCTCCTCGTGGGTGGGGCCGCTGCGCACCGCTATGACCTAGGAG
The DNA here is from genome assembly GCA_963575035.1 of Avahi laniger. NCBI lineage: Eukaryota > Metazoa > Chordata > Mammalia > Primates > Indriidae > Avahi > Avahi laniger. The sequence continues at coordinate 24,010 of CAUYSK010119123.1, read as the reverse complement.
GGCTGGTGATGGTGAAGGACAACCACGTCATGGCAGCCGGTGGTGTGGAGAAGGTGCTTGTCCTACTGAGCCCCTGCCTTGGCCCTGGCCCAGCCCTCCCCTCCTCACACCCTTCCGCTCCAGATCCCCACGGCCTGGCCTGGTGCAGGGCGATGGCCTGGAGTCAGGGGTGCGAGGCTCCTCCCTCCGCTGCCCCGTCTGCAGCATGGGGCTGGACTTGCTCTTTCTCTTTGTTCTTCTGCGGCCTTGGATGACGTTCAAGGCACAAAGGACAAACCGCTGGGAAGCTGGTGTTGATCACTCCAACCCTCTGCACCTGTTTCCCCATCTGTGCAGTGTTCTGGGAGAACTCTTCTGGTTTTAATATTCTGAGTCAAATTGAACTCAGGTCCGAATGCCAAATATTGCTAATATGTGGCTGTTTTTACACCCACAAGTGTGGTAATTTCACGTGGTATGACCTAATGTAAAACATCCCAATATCTGGTTTCCTCACCAATCCCAAGCTCGGTGACCATCTGGGGCCTTTTGAATGCTGGTCCCAGCTCCCTGCTCCCCAGGGCCAGGTGCCATCTGGTCCTCACCGCCACCCTCCCGCTACCCGGCAGGCGGTGCGGGGCGCCCGGCAGGCGGCCGACTTCGCGCTGAAGGTGGAGGTGGAGTGCAGCAGCCTGCAGGACGCGCTGCAGGCGGCCGAGGCAGGGGCCGACCTCGTCCTGCTGGACAACTTCAGGCCGGAGGTGAGGCGGGCTCTGCTTCCAGGGAGGGGCATGCAGGGGGCTCTCACTGCCCCAGCTTGTGTCCTGCAGGAGCTGCACGCCACGGCTGCCGCGCTGAAGGCCCGGTTCCCGAGTGTAGCCGTGGAAGCCAGTGGAGGCGTCACGCTGGGCAACCTCCCTCAATTCTGTGGGCCCCACATTGATGTCATCTCTTTGGGGATGCTGACCCAGGCCGCCCCGGCCCTCGATTTCTCCCTTAAGCTATTTGCTGAAGTGCCCCACGCTCCCCGGTCCTAAGGCCGAAGGGGGTGACACTGGCAGTGGGTTAACGTGGCTTGCTGGCACCTCGAGGTCACTGGCCAGCGGGGCACATTTGGCATTACCCTGGGCTCAACTCCAGCTCTGCCACCTACTGTTCGTGTGACCTGGCAGGGCTGACTTCACCTCTGCTCACCTCAGTTTCCTAATCTGCAAAATGGGACTAATAAAAGATTAACCTCATGGGGTTTTTGGAGTGGTAATTAACATGTAGTAAGTGATAAGCAAATGCTAAAAGTTATCATAGTTCATTTATTGTAAGATGCACATTTTTTTCACATGTGCAGAAGTCAGGGTACCCCTTAATCAATGGTGTCTCACAGTCACTGTCAGCCAGGCTGCTGTCCCCATGAAGCCACTGTGCCCTGTGCATACATCTTGTACATACAGAAGGTCCTTGACTTAAGTGGTTCACTTACGACTTTTTGGCTTTACAGTGGTACAAAAGCATTCACATTCAGCAGAAACCGTACTTTGAGTACCCATACAACCATTCTGTTTTTCACTTCAGTATTTAGTAAATTATATAAGATATTCAACACTTTATTTTAAAATAGGCTTTGTGTTAGATAATTTTGCCCAACTGTAGGCTAATGTAAGTGTTCTGAGCACATTTAAGGTAGGCTAGGCTAAGCTATGATGTTTGGCAGGTTAGGCGTAGTAAATGCATTTTCAACTTAAGATATTTTCACCTTATGAGGGGCTTATCAGACCTAACCCCATTGTAGGTCAAGGAGCATCTATATGTGATAAAAATCTATGTTAAAATAGGCCAAAAGAGCTCTTTCAACATGTATAAAATAGAAATTGTAAGCAATAAGAAAGCATTGGTCATAGCTTAACTGACAATTTGGGCAATAATGTGTGTGTGCTACACTCAGTGGCATCTTATATTTGAAGACATGGCACCAGGTCTCATCTTCAGCTGGAACATTCCACTTGGTCAATACCCATGTTGTACCAGTTATAAAGAATTTGGCCTCTCACTTCTGGCTACTGTGGTTGGCTCTTTGGTGGAGGTCACTTCTAGGGTCTCTGCCAGACTCCACCCGCACATCCTCTTCCAAATGACAGACACCTCCCAATTCAGTGCTGAGGCCTTCTAGGGTCTGGTCCCATGGGGCTGATATTTGCTGGGGGAGGATGACGGATGTGGAGCAGCTGGGGTCAGAGCAGAGGTCAGCTGAAGGAGTGAGGGACGGGGTCGGGGAGTTCCATGTTCGAATGTCAAACTTCTTTCCTCGCCAAGTCAGGACTCCAGGATCCAGGCAGAGGGCCTAAGGCCAGCTTCCCGAACGTACACACACACACACACTTGAGGTCCCCTCACCTCCATGGCTGCCCCTACGCTCACCCAAGCCTAGGGCTCTCCTCTTTCTAATCCTAATCCTTCTAGGGTCGCTCCTGGAGGAGCAGGGACGTGAGAGGTCCTGAGGTGAAGGTGGTCCCCAAGGTGACTCCTCCTCCAGCAGGGCCCCATCTGGAGCTGCCTCTCCCCTCCCAGAACCCATTCCCTTCTCCGTCCTTTGCCACTAGAGAGAAGCAGCTCTTTCCCATAAAGGCTCATTCCCCAGGGGATCTTGGGGTTCTGGTCTCCCTTGAAGGAAGTACCCTACCCCTTTGTCCCTTCTTCAACCCTGGACACCGACAAGGTGCTGGAAGACAATAGCTAAAGGAAACAATGAGCTAATAGAGGCGAAAGCCCCAGATAGGCCAAGACCTTCGTTCTTCACACACCAAACCTGCATCAGGTGCCTGTGTGGCTAGACTCTGAGCACACAGAGGGGGAGCATCATTGGGCAGAGATGCTGGGCCCCACTGGAGGCTGCCTTTGGTGATTCCCACAGGACACAGCCCAGAGGTGCCCCTGGAGCTGCACCTGTCTACTCTAGTCCTCACCTCTAGCCCAGTGCTCCTGTCCTTCCTCAAGGGGAACTATGGACATGCTCAGGTGAACCCCAACTCCTAATGCCCAAAGGGGAAGAACCAAATCCCCACAGAACCAGGGGCATGAGGGCAGGGAAGTTGGGCTTGGGGTGATCTGGGAACTGGAAGCGAACACCTGGGATCCAGGAGGGAATCAGACCCTGACAGAGGCAGAAATGAGGAGTCTCTACCAGGGGCCGCAAACTCTAGAGCCTCCAGGATAAACTAAATGGGGGGAACTGGAATAAGACAGAAGGGAGTGGGCCCTGGCCAATCGGAGAGTGCACGTTGCACCCATGAAGTCCAGTTAAAAAAGAACGTGCCAGGCTGAGTCTTAAGGTCACCCTTGAATGAAATGAGTCAGCCCTACAAGAACCCCAGATCTGAGAGCTGGGGAGGGGATTCCATTACCAGAGGGAGAGGAAATGGCTCCTGGGCTGGCAAGTGCAACACAAGCCCTCTGGGCAGCGGAGTGGATTTCCGGGCAAAGGAGACTGCGTGGGCCAAGGCCCAGAGGCAGGAAATGGCTTGGATTGTCTGGTGTAAGATTTGAAGCCAGGATTGGGAAAGGCAAGATGACTAGGAGATGGACTGGGTCCAGACCACAAAATGGCAGGTCAGAGGATTTGGACTCTGTCCTAAGAACAATCAGATTCAAGCTGGAAAGTGAGGTAAGCATATTTGCAGTTTAGAGTGAGTCTGCTTGCGGGAAGATGGATTTGCAGGGCAGAGTGGCTACAGGGAGAGCAGGAGGCAGCTGTTCTAGAGGGCCTGGACCTGGGGCACAGCCATGGGTTGGAGAGAAGGGAATGCAGGCAGAGGATACGGCGTCTGCAAAGGCAAGGAGGGCAGAGGGAGCCCGGAGGTTCAAGGCAGTCAGTAGAGTTGGGTGTGGCTGTGGGTGGGGAGATGGGGCGTAGATGGTGGAAGAGGGATCTCACCCCTCACCCGGCCTTCCCTTGTCCATCTAGCTACACTTCCTCCTTGCCTGGCAAGCCCAGGACCAGGCTGGGGTTATTTCCCCAAGCTGCCCTACACCCAGTGTGAAGCCCTTTCAGCAAATGTGTCCATCAGTTGGTTTCTTAGTGAAGGTGATGTGCTACCGTCAGTATATGATGTGTCATCAGTGTGGCTGGGGGATGAGGGAACAAGCAGTGACCAAGGGCCCTTGCCTGGCATGTGTAGGTCTCTTTCCTCCTGTTAATGTTTTTGAGGGGTGGGTGTTAGCATCTCCATTTTACCATGAGGAAATTGAGGCTTTATGAGGTTAAGAGAGCTGATCAGAGTCAAACATCAATAAAATGGTAGAGCAGAGTTTGAAATCTGTGTCATTCATTCATTCAATAAATATTTACTGAACACCCGCTACGTTCCAGGAGCTATTCTAGACGCTGGATATACAACAATGAGTAAATGGATAAAAATCCCTGTCCTCATGGAGTTTATATTCTAGTATGGGGTTGAAGTGGGGTTGGGGAGGAATACACAATGAAAAATTCTTAAGGAAAATATGTGGACTACCCAACGTCAACGCCCCTCACAGCCACCAGAGGGCACTGTTACCACACACCTTCCAGTCCCCTCTGCCTGCGTCTCCCTTCTGGATTCCCAAGGCGACAGGCAAGGAGGCTGCGAATACTAAGTACAGCATCTGCTCAAGAACGAAAGCTGAGGAGAAATTTGCAGCGCTTCCTTCTTCCACTCACTTTAGAAGCTTAATCCCCTCATTAGATCCCCACCCAACTGCCCAAGGCACCGCAGTGACTTTTCAAAGCTCTGTGTACTCCAAGTTCAGGAGCGACTCACATTCACCCACCTGCCCGACCACCCCCTCCATACACTCTCTTGGTTTCCGACTTACCCTCCACCCTCTCAGCAGATACACACCTTCTCATCCTCCCACCTCCCCCTGCCAGCTGCCCTCCTGCCCACGCATCCATCCTGCCCAGCCCCCTGTGCTCCTCTCTACCCATCTGTCCACCCACCAACTGGTGCCATTGGAGCCCAGAGCTGACACTCCGTCTAAAGGGTCAGGGACGGCAAGGGGTCAAATTAGGTTAATAGAGTCAGTGGGCTGTCTCAGTGGGCATGAGCTTTAGTGTGCCAAGACTATGAAGGGTGAAAACATTAAAAAACAGCAAGACATTCTTAGTAAACCAAACAGTATCTGAAGACAATTCAACTTTGGTTCCTTAAAAAAAAATCCCACTGTGGTCTTATGCTGTGGACACGTATATTAATTTATTGCCAGCCCTTCAAAACAATAGGGTAGGTGAAATTCCATAAAAGTCTCAGCACCTCTATACTTTGTTCCAACGACTTCCTGAGTCCTAGATCATTTTGGCAGAACTCAGTTAACATCTAAGACCTGCTTTCGGAGGCCCTAAGGAGCTCAGCATTGTAAGACCAAATACAAAGTGCTGAAGAACATCTGACCTTGAGGCTGTGGATAACCTCTCCCTCCATCTCTGTACACGTCAGATTTACCCCAGATAACGTGGCCTTTCTTATTTCAGGTATATATTGCTCTTTAGATCACTGGAATCTAGCACAGCACACCCAGAAAATTATCCGGGGCAAAGAGATTGTCACACGTATCTCTAGTTTGGGGGGTCCCTGGGTAACCTGTTTTCTCTCTTCCAGTTCTCCAGCTAAAAGACCCAGGAGCTCTAGGCAGCACCAACGAAGAGCTGTCCCACACGCTGCATTCTCCTAGATAACGGGGTGCTTTTTAACCAAAGGAAAGAGCAAGCATCTTTGCTGGAATAACGTATCAATATATGAAGGACAATACTGGTTTCTTAAAAGCCTGAGTACAAGGCTGAGCACAGTGGCTCAAGCCTGTAATCCCAGCACTCTGGGAGGCCGAAGTGGGATGATTGCTTGAGGTCAAGAGTTCCAGACCAGCCTGAGTGAGAGTAAGACCCCATCTCTATGAATAATAGAAAAAATCAGCCAGCCAACTAAAAATAGAAACAACAACAACAATAAAAATTAGCCAGGCGTGGTAGCAAGAACCTATAGTCCCAGCTAGTTGGGAGGCTGAGGCAGGAGGATCCCTTGAGCCCAGGAGTTTGAGGTTGCTGTGAGCTAGGATGACGCCACGGCACTCTAGCCCGGGCAACAGAGTGAGACTCTGTTTCGAAAAAAATAAAAATAGGCCGGGCTAGTCAACTATAAATAAATAAATAAATAAAAATAAATAAAAATAAAAAAAAAATAAAAATAGGCCGGGCTAGTCAACTATAAATAAATAATAAATAAATAAATAAATAAAAATAAAAATAAAAATAGGTGGCCGGGCGCAGTGGCTCACGCCTGTAATCCTAGCACTCTGGGAGGCCGAGGCGGGTGGATTGTTTGAGCTCAGGAGTTCGAGACCAGCCTGAGCAAGAGCAAGACCTCATCTCTACTAAAAATAGAAAGAAATTAATCGGACAACTAAAAATATATAGAAAAAATTAGCCGGGCATGGTGGCGCATGCCTGTAGTCCCAGCTACTCGGGAGGCTGAGGCAGAAGAATCGCTTGAGCCCAGGAGTCTGAGGTTGCTGTGAGCTAGGCTGATGCCATGGCACTCTAGCCCGGGCAACATGGTGAGACTTTGTCTCAAAAAAAAATAAAAAAATAAAAAAATAAAAATAAATAAAAATAGGAAAATAGAAAAAATTAGCCAGGCAGGGTGGCGAGCACCTGTAGTCCCAGCTACTTGGGAGGCTGCATCACTTGAGGAGAACGATCACTTGAGCCCAGGAGTTGGAGGCTGCAGTGATACTGTGCTCTAGTGACGGAGTGAGACTCTGTCTCAAAAAAATAAATAAATAAAACAAACAAACAAACAAAAATAAACCACTAAAAGCCCTTTCACTATAATCTCACTAAGAAAAAAAAATATTTAATTTTTATTTTTTGCATGATCTGCTGTGTTTTCTCAATATGTTATGAGGCAGAAGGGGAATTTGTTGAGATCTGGCAGCTTTTTAGGGGGAAGACTGTAGTTAATATATTTTGATATTATTGGTATTTTTTAATATATTTTTTTATTTTTTATATTGGTATAATATTTTTATATTATGGTTATTGACTATCCAAATGAATGTAAGTTTCGAGGACTAAACCGAGTCTTTCATTTTTTATTCCAACCTAATGAATTCCAGTGCATGAAAAGTCCATTAGGGAAAACACAGAAGGTGCAAAAGAACTGTTTGCGTGACCTGAGTGAATTCAGTGATGCTCTGTGTACAATAATCAAAATAGAACCAAAAAAATCCCATCCATAAATTTTCTGACACAGTTAATTTATCCCCCTTTCTTTTTCATTTGTTAATTAATTTAGTTATCAGGGTATAAAATGAAAAAGTAAAAAAATCTCCATTCACTCCCATGCCAATGAGGTAACCACTTTTTTTTTTTTTTTTTTGAGACAGAGTCTCGCTCTGTTGCCTGGGCTAGAGTGCCGTGGCGTCAGCCTAGCTCACAGCAACCTCAAACTCTTGGGCTCAAGCGATCCTCCTGCCTCAGCATCCCAACTAGCTGGGACTACAGGCATGTGCCACCATGCCCGGCTAATTTTTTCTATATATTTTTAGTTGTCCAGATAATTTCTTTCTATTTTTAGTAGAGACGGAGTCTCGCTCTTGCTCAGGCTGGTTTCGAACTCCTGAGCTCAAACAATCAGCCCGCCTCGGCCTCCCAGAGAGCTAGGATTACAGGCGCCAGCCACTGCGCCCGCTTGAGGTAACCACTTTTAAGGAGCTCTGTTTTTAATTCTGGAAGCCACCTCTTGAGCTGCAAAAAGGATCGTTTATGGCTTTTAGTACTATTGGCTCCCTGATGTGAAGGACAAAGAATTTATAATGCCTCACTCACTTTTTTTCTCTTATTTTTCTTAGTGATTATTTTTTATTGGTAGTCTTTCTACTGGTTATCTTTATAACTTTAAGTATGTCTAATCCCCTTTTCTTGATGTTTTGTTTTAAAAATTGAGATATAATTTATATACCATATAATTCACTCCTTTAAAGTGTTCACTTCAGTGGTTTTTAGTATAGTCATAGAGTTGTGCAACCGCCACTGCCATATAATTTTAGAACATTAATAACCTCCAAAGAAACCCCCTACTTGTCACTGCCCATATCCCCCACCCCTCAGCCAATGACAACCAGTTTTCTTCTTTCTGTACCTATGAATTTGCTTATTTTGGGTATTTTGTATAAATAGAATCATTCAATGTGTGGCCTTTTGTGTCTGGCTTCTCCCACTTAGCATGTTTCCAAGGGCCATCCATGTTGTAGCGTGTGTCAGTACTTCATTCCTTTTATTGGCGGCACAGTGTTCCATTGTGTAGATATACCACATTTTGTTATCCATCCATCAGTTGATGGACATGTTGTGTTATTTCCACTTTTTGGCTATTATGAATAACACTGCCATCGAAATTCATTTACAGGGTTTTGGTGGACATATATTTTCAATTTCTGTCGGATACATACCTAGGAATAGAATTAAAAAGTCATGTTACCTTTTTGAGGGACTGCCAAACTGTTTTTCAAAGCCACTGCACCATTTATATTTCCACCAACAATGCCCAAGGCTTCCAATTTCCCCACCTCCTTGCTGACACTTGTTATTGTCTGTCTTTTTGATTATAGCCATCCTGCTGGGTGTGACTTGGTATCTCACTGCGGTTTTGATTTGTATTTTCCTAATGACTGATGATGTTGAGCATCTTTTCATGTACTTACATATATTGTATACTGATCATGTAGCCCACAAATTTGTTGAACTAATTTATTAATTCTAATTACTTTTTTGGATTTTTTAGATTTTCTATATGCAAGATCATGCCATCTGAAAATATAGTTTTACTTCTTCCTTTCCAGTCTAGACGCCTTTTATTTCTTTGTCTGTCCTAGATCATGTACATGTAGTGTGTTTACTGGTATGGTTAGATTTGCCTCTAGCATTTTGCCATTCCCCCCATCTGTTCTTTATATCTTTTTTCCCTCTTTTTCTGCCTTCTTTTGGAAAGCAGGCTTTTTTATGTTTTTGTTTTTCCTCTTTTTTTGGCTTATTAGCTATAACTCTGCTTTGTTTTGTTAATTATTGCTTTAGGGTTTATAGTATTCATCTTTAACTTATCTCAGTCTACCTTTGAGGGATATTATACACAAGATATATAGTATAAAAACTTTATAATGGTATACTTTAATTTCTCCCCTCCCAGGCTTTATGCTATTATTGTCATGCATTTTACTTTTATATTTGTTCTAAAGCCTACAACACATTGTTATTACAATAATAACATATAATAATTATAATAGCATATTATTATTATTATTATTTAGAGACAGGGTCTCTCTCTGGCACCCAGGCTGGAGTACAGTAGCATGATCATAGTTCACTGCAACCTTGAACTCCTGGGCTCAAGCCATCTTGCCTCAGTCTCCCAAGTGTTAATAGCTGGGGGCTACAGACTATTAGTCCCACACCTGGCTAATTTGAAATTTTATTTTCATAGAAATAGGGTCTCACTATGCTGCTCAGGCTGGTCTTGAAATCCTAGCCTCAACTATCCTTCCTTCCCACCCCTCCCCGTCCTCTCCCCCCACCCAAAGCTCTGGGATCACAGGCACCAGCCACTGTGTCGGGCCCATTGTTATTATTTTTGTTTAAACAGTCTTTTATCATTTAAAGGTATTTAAAAATAGGAAAACAATCATACATATGACCCTACAACTCCTATTTCCATGCTCTCCATTCCTTTCTGTAGATCCAGATTTCCTTCTAGTATTATTTTTCCTGCTGCTTGAAGGCTGTCCTTCAACATTTTTTGTGATGTGAGTCTTCTGGTTTAGCTTTTGTAGATTTGAAAATGTCTCTTTTGTGCCTTCACTTTTTGTTTTTTTCTAGAGATGGGGTTTCGCTATGTTGCCTCCTGCTTGCCTCAAACTCCTGGGCTCAAGGGATCCTCCTGCCTCAGCCTCCCATGTAGCTGGGAGTACAGGTGCGCACCACCACGCCTGGCCTTTTCTTTTTTCCCCTTCATTTTTTAAAAGATATTTTTGCCAGGTATAGAATTCTAGGTTGACTTCTTTTTCTTCCAATACTTAAAATTGTGGCTTCACTGACTTCTCCTTTGCATTGTTTTCAGCAAGAAATCTAATGTCATCTTTATCTTTGTTCCTCTGTATACAGTGGCATGTTTTTTTCCTCTGGATCCTTTTTTAAAAATTGAGAAATAATTTGTATACCATAAATCTCATCCCTTTAAAGTGTACAATTCAATGGTTTTTAATATATTCACAAAGTTGTGCAACTATCACCACTAATCCTAGAACATTTTAATCACCCCAAGAAGAAGCCCTGTACCCACTAGCAAGCACTGCCCATTCTCCCCGCTCCCCAGCCCCTGGCAATCACCCGTCTACTTCTTATTTGTTTTGATTTGTCTACCTTGATTTGTCTACTTTCTAAAAATTATTGTGGGAAAAAACGCATGCAAATATTTTTTACCATCTTAACTATTTTCAAGTGTGCAGTTTGGTAGTGTTAAATATATTCACATAAAATGTATTCACATTGTTGTGAAACAGAGTTCCAGGACTTTTGCGCCTGGCAAATCCGAAACTCTGTACTCATTAAACAATTCCCCTTTCCCTTCCCCTCAGCCCTTGGTAGCCACCACTCTACTTGTCTTTTTTTTTTTTTTTTATATCTCTGGATCTGTACTTAACTTTTTTTTTCATATGGAATATAATTATAATAACTGTTTTAATGTCCTTCTCTGCTCATGCTAACATTTGTGTCAGGTCTGTATTGATTTCAATTGATCTATTATTCTCCTTATTGTGAGTCAGATTTTCCTTCCTCTTTGCATACCTGGTAATCTTTTTTTTTGATTGGGGGAGCTTTTAAATCAATCATATCTTTTTTCTTTTTTTTTTTTTTTGAGACAGAGTCTCACTCCGTTGCCCCCAGTAGAGTGTCTTGGCGTCAGCCTAGCTCACAGTAACCTTAAACTCCTGGGCTTAATCAATCCTCCTGCCTCAGCCTCCCAAGTAGCTGGGACTATAGGTGTGTGCCACCATGCCCGGCTAATTTTTCTCTTTTTATTAGAGACGGGGTCTCACTCTTGCTCAGGCTGGTCTCAAACTCCGGAGCTCAAGCGATCCTCCCGCCTTGGCCTCCCAGAGTGCTAGAATTATAGGCGTGAGCCACTGCACCTGGCCCCAATCATATCTTTTAGGGAATTTTTTGCCATTAAAATTCATCTTCATCTCCCAATTCAAAATGTTTTTTAATAAATTATATTATACATAATTATTGGTACACAGTAACATTATGATATATGTATACCATGTAGAATAATTGAATCAAACTAATTAACATATCCATAGCCTTACATAATTATCACTTATTCTTCCTAACTGCAACTTTGTACCCCTTGACCAACATCTCCCATTTCCCCTCCCCCAGCTCCTGGTAACCACTATTCTACTCTCTGCGTCTGTGAGGTCAGTTACTTTAGATTCCACATATAAGCGAGAACATGCAGTATTTGTCTTTGCATGCCCAGCTTATTTCGCTTAGCATATTGTCCTCCAGGTTCATACATGTTGTTGCAAGTCACAGAATTTCTTTCTTTTTTAAGGCCGAATAGTATTCCATTGTGTATCTTTCTCCGTTCATCTGTTAATAAGCACTTCAGTTGATTTCATAACTTGGCTATTGTAAGTAAGGCTGCAATGAACCTGGGACTGCAGACGTCTCTTTGGCGTATTGATTTCAGTTCCTTTGAATATATACCCAGAAGTGGGATTGCTGGATCATATGGTAATTCTATTTTTAGTTTTTTGAGAAAACTCCATATAGTTTTCAATAATGGCTGTACTAATTTACACTAATTCCCACAGTGTACAAAGGTTCCCTTTTCTCCACATTCTTGCCAACACTTACCTTTTGTGTTTTTGCCAATAGCCATTCTGACAGGTGTGAATTGCTGTTTCACTGTGGTTTTAATTTGCATGTCCCTGATGATTAGTGATGTCAATCATTTCTTTAATGCTTTTTGGCCATTTGTATGTCTTCTTTTGAGAAATGTCTGCTCAGGTCCTCTGCCCATTTTTCAGTCGGGTTATTTGTTGTTTCGCTCTTGAGTTTTTTGAGTTCTTTATGTATTTTGGATATTAACACCTTATCAAATGTATGGTTTGCAAATGTTTTCTCCCAGTCTATAAGTTGTCTCTTCACCCTGTTAATTGTTTCATTATGCTTGGAGTAATCTTTGATTGCCGGAGAGTGTAAATTTCACCCTGCCTACCACCGGTATTTGTGTGATCTTTATGATTTGTTGGGCAGGGCCAGAGCAGGGCTCAGTCCAGGGTTGATTATTCCCCATCACTGAGGCAAAACCCTCCTGAGTCCTTGACCCAGTGCCTTGTGAAGTATGAATTTTCCAGTCTGGCTGCTGGGAGAAGGCCCTGGCGCTGGCCTTGTGTGAGTCCTGGGCACTGTGCCCTCTGATGCTTTCAGGTGGTTCCTTCCCTGGCCTTGAATAGTTTCCTCGCACACATGTACTGGTAGCTCTTTGCTGAATACTTGGAGTTCTCTGAGGTTCTCTGTGCAGTTCTCCCTTCTGGGATGTTCCGCCCTCTAAGCTCTAGCTGCTGTGGTTTCCTTGGACTCCACGCTCCATTTCCTCAACTCAGAAAGTCCCTCATGTCCCCATTCCTGCCCCACAGTTTGGAAATTCTCTCAAAGTGGTTAAGGTGGACAATCCTGGGATTTTATTTCTTTCATTATAGTCTGTCAGTGCTTGATGTCCAGTGTTTTGAACACTCTTATTCCATGTATTTGGGCTGTTTTGGTCGTGGCAATGGCGGTGGTGGTGATTGCTCCAGGCAGGAGGGTGAATCCGGCCCCTGTTACTCCATCTTGGCCAGAAGCGGGAGTCTCAGCACCAGTGGTTTAAAAGCTCCTCAAGTGATTCCAACGTGCAGCTGAGGTGAGGACCACTTGTGCGGACCCCTTTTCTTTTTGAAATGAGACTTTCATGGGGGAATATCAGGCAGCTAATAGTAAGACAGGGTTTGAGGTCAGCAGAGACCTGACATGGTGTTTTAGTAGGCTTGGCTTCACAGGGACCAGAGTGATAGCAATTTACACAAAAGGAAGCATTAGTTCTCTGTCATGTAATAATGCTGAGGGACTCAGGCTCCTTTCATCTTGTTGCTCAGCCATCGCTGGGATCTTGCCCTCCTCCACGATGTCTCACCATCATGTCAGGATTCTAACCAGCAGGAAAGAAAAAGGGGGGGCGGTGAGGAAGAGGGGCCAGGCCCAGTCACATGGCTGCCCCTAGCTGCAAGGGAGCCTGGGAAATGCAGCCTTTCTTCTGGGCAGCCACAAGTCCAGTTACAAATGGTGTTTCTTTAGAAAAATGGGAGAATAGACACAGGAGAACCATATCTGCCACAGGTAGAGGTAGCAACGTGGGGATTATCAGGGTAGGAGGCAGCAATTGAGCCAGGGGAGTGGGTGAGGTTTCCAGGAAGAGCGTATGGAGCGAGGGTGAAGGCAGGCCAGGGCTGACCTCCGAGAGGGCAGCCAGCAAAGGAAAGTCAGAAAGGATGGCCGGGGGCGGGGGGAGCTGGCATGTGCAGAGTCACAGAAGCCACAGGAAGAGAAAGTTTCAGGAAGAGAAATGTCTAATGCTGCCTGCAGGAGGCTTAAGAGTGTCCTTTGATTAAAATGTGCAGGTCGTGGTTTTGGAAAAGGCAGTTTCTGTAGCGTGCTGGAAGTGCACAGAAGCCTGCAGCAGGGTGCGGAGTGTGGGGAGATGAGCAAATGCAGACAGCTAGGAGAGAGAGCACCTTCCAGAAGTTTGGCTGTGAGGAAGGTGATAGGTCGCGCTATGTGTGAAGGATAGAGCTGCAGTCCCTAACCCCCAGGCTGAGGCCAGTGCCTGTCCACAGTCTGTTGGGAACCGGGCCGCACAGCAGGAGGTGAGCGAGCATTATGGTGAGTTGTGTAATTATTTCATTATATATTACAATGTAATAATAATAGAAATAAAGTGCACACTAAATGTAATGTGCTTGAATCATCCTGGAACTGTCCCCATCCCCTGCCCGGTCCATGGAAAAATTGTCTTCCATGAAACTGATCCCTGGTGCCAAAAAGGCAGGGGACTGTTGAGTAGGAGAGATTTGAACTTGTTTATATGAAGAAGTAGCCTGGGTGTTTTTTGTGATATTGTGGATGGAATAACCTGACAAGCACATCCCCACAATGAGGCACCTACAAGTGCTGCATCCAATCAAGCAAATGTCCTTTGCAAGCACAGCTGGGCCACAGGAAATCAAGGGGTTCCTGCGAGGTGTGAAGAGGAAGTCAAACACCAGAGCTGTGTGAGCTGCTGGGCAGCGTGGATCTTGGCAGTGAAGGGGCTTGGGTCTTATGCCCACCTGGAGATTAGAGAGGAGGCCTTACCTGGGAGTTAAAAACTGAGACCCTAATAGAAAGCTTGTACTCTTAAAAGGTGACAGCTACGGTAAAAGAGTAGACTAAAAAAAAATCTGCCCTCAGCCCAGGGAGCATAGAGGGACCTTGTCTGTCTCACCCTGAGATCTGGTGACCATAAAAGATCTCCCTTGAGAATTCATAACCAAAGACTTGCCCTCACTTAGATTTGGGGTTCCAATTTATACCATCTGCATGGTCCAGGGAGCCCAAATAAAATTAACAAATAATGTGGTCCAAGGTTGGTAATACCCCTGAAGTACTCTTGGCAGAGCAGACACAAAACCTCTCTAGAGAGAGACACCCACAAACCTGGTCGTGTGGATTCCCACTGACAAGGCCCTCTGAACCTGAGTTCACAGCCCACGGTTACAAAACATAAGAGGAAACAATCTGTCATGACTGAAAGTGAGCAGACACGACATATAACAGGATTAGCTCCTGTCCTAGAACTCCAGAAGATACAATTATTGGGCAAAAGACCATACGGCAAGTATATTTTAAATGCCTACACATAAAAGGAGTTGGCATGAGAAAGGAATAAGATGGTGTTAAAAATGAGAGGGAAAGGTTTAAAAGAAAGAGAAAGAAGAAAGGATAAAGCTAATGTATCTATGAATCCATCCACTTGCTCATTTGTTCCCCTTTCATTGGGTTCTTATTATTTTTTTTGTTTGTTTGTTTTTTGTTTTTTGAGACAGAATCTCACTCTGTTGCCTGGGCTAGAGTGCCATGGTGTCAGCCTAGCTCACAGCAACCTCAAACTCCTGGGCTCAAGCATTCCTTCTGCCTCAGCCTCCCAAGCAGCTGGGACTACAGGCATGCACCACCATGCCTGGCTAATTTTTTCTATTTTTAGTACAGATGGGGTCTCGCTCTTGCTCAGGCTGGTCTCGAACTCCTGAGCTCAAACAATCCGCCTGCCTCTGCCTCCCAGAGTGCTAGGATTACAGGTGTGAGCCACCGCGCCCAGCCTCTTATTATGTTTTAAACCGTGGTCTGGGTCTAGAAATATAAAGATGACTCTGGGATGGCAAGTTGGACTCTGCCTCAGGAAGTTCACAGGCATCCATCCACGTATCTACAAATTTATTTATCTCCCCATTCACTCATCCACACATCCATCCACCCATCGATGGGGCTCATAAAACGGTATGTTAAAATAAATAACATGCATGTTAAAATAAGTGAGATTTTCTCTTATTAATCTGCTTTATTTTGAGTTGCTTTTTCAGTGAACCTTCCGAGGGCGGAGGGAAACCCATCCATCCATCTATCCATCCGTCCATCTTTCACCGTATAGCGTCCTCAAATGTCAAAAGCAAAAAAAGTCCCAACAGAACATCTTGTTCAACTTTCAGTTCTCTTGTTGCACAGATGAAGTCTCCAAGTGAGTGGGTGACAGAGCCAGATGGAAAGCCGGAGGCCTTGTCCCCTAGTGTCCCTTCCATACTGTACTGCCTCTCCTCAGCACTTGGCATGGAAGCATTGACCTGCATCTCTCGTTTCCCTGGTGGACTGCTCACTCATGTGAGTCCTCACAACCCCATCCTGGCAGCTGATGGTGACAATGAGAAGTGACATAGTTACCCAGCTCCTGAGTGACACAGATAGGCCGGGCATCTTGATCTCTACCTGGTAACAGTTTTGTGTCCACATCTTATCTCACGCCTGCCTCCCTGCCCCAACGCCTGCCACTAGAGAGACTGTGAGCTCCTTGAGGGCAGGACCAGATCCCCCACCCAGCACCCGGCTCGGAGAAGGTGCTCAGGACTCAGGCTGGATGAGCACACCTGTGGGGAGAGGCTGAGCTGGGTTCTTGATCCCTCTGTCTGGGGGCTTCTCATTCCTAGCAGCTCCTCCAACTTCCAGCATCCAAGGGATTGGAGGGGAGGCTCCAAGTGCTCCTCAGCCCTCCTAAGCAGGAAGAGCAGAGGTTTCCCTGAGTGGGGGTGAACTTGAGAGGTTCCTGGCCAGCAGTGAACAACACAGGATCACTGTGCCCTGTGCAGGGCTCTCTCTTCCTCAGCACTTCCAGAGGAAGGTCTCAGTTTGGTGCTAGAATGTCTAACACTTTTCTGAATTGCCGATCCATCCATCCATCCATCCATCCATCCCCTTTTCTTTTAACAAAAAGCAGGGTTTTGAATCAATGCCTCTAGCAGGGAACAATACTTAAAACTTAGCAGTTTTGTTTACATTGTATTTATTTTCATATTCTACCTTCTATTCATGGCAAGCAATACTGGTTTTCCATTTACAGAAGTAATACAAAAAAATTCCTTTTAAAATATGTTTATTAAGTAAATAGTGAACCAATTTCAAGAAAAATATAAAGTAAATTATAGCGCAGGTGGTAAACGGATAGGGCAAAAATCCTAATATTCATGGCTGAAGTTTGGGCAATCAGACCCCTAGGAAATGGAAACTCCATTGGCTTTCCCCACCCCTGGCCCCTCTTCTAAAGGGGAGGTCAGCTAATACAGACTGGAAATAGGGCTAAAAGCATTTGGGGCTCCATTTCTATGGGGTGGAGCATTTTGAATAAGTCTTTCTCTGTTGCCCAGGCTGGAGTGCAATGGCACAATCATAGCTCACTAGAACCTTGGACTCCTGGGCCCAAGGGATCCTCTCACTTCAGCCTCCCAAGTAGTTAGGACTACAGGCATGTGCCACCACACCTGGCTAATTTTTAAATTTTTTGTAGAGATAGGGTCTCGCTATGTTGCCCAGGCTGGTCTTGAACTCTTGGTCTCAAGCAATCCTCCCACCTTAGCCTCCCAAAGTGCTGGGATTATAGCCATGAGCCATCGCTCCCAGCCCTATAAGTAAATCTGTCTTATGGCAAATCTGTCTCTCTGGACCACTCCAGCAAGCTGGGAGCGAAGATGGCTGGAGGCTACACTGAGGGAGCTGCCTTGCTCTGGGACAATGCTCCTTTCTACACTGGATCAAACTCAGGTCTCCTTGGCCCCGGCTTTCCTAGCCATGCAGTGGTAAGACTGGGAGGGCTGAGACATGTGCAGCTATAGAGTGTGAACTAAAATAAAATTTTAAGGCTCACCCCCACCACCGGTTGACTGAATGAACCCTGCCGCGGCCAAAGGAATATCCTAAAACTAAGTTGCCTGCCAGGAGGAGGGAGGTCAGACCTGCCTCATCATGCTCCTCCCTTCTTGGAGACATCCTTTGTAACCCATTAACAGGCCTAATGGGTCAAACCTGCAGGTCCTCAGTTTTACATGACAAATCTATGTCCAGTGGCTTATCTCTGATAAACATCTCATGTTAAAATGTTGGAAGCCTTTAGACAAAGCTCCATGTCTTTAACCAATTACAAGTCAAAGATTATTTAAACCCACCTATAACCTGTAAGCCCCCCCTTCGAGATAGCCCACCTTTTCGGGCCAAACCAATGTAGGCCTCCCACATATTGATTTATGGCTTTACCTGTAACCCCTGTCGCCCTGAAATGTATAAAACCAAACTGTAACCCAGTCACCACTTCCTCAAGGCTTCTTGGGCGTGGCTCTGGGTCTTGGTCCTCGAATTTGGCTCAGAGTAAATCTCTTTAAAATTACTTTACAGAGTTTGGCTTTTTTTTCCATTAACAAGAGGATGGGCAGAGGAGCCTGTGGGTCTTCTCTGACCCTAGGTCCCAAGTCCAGGCAAGAGAGGGCTGCTCCAGCTTGGCTCAGCAAGTTCCTGGTTGCCACTTGGGGGTCAAGGCCACAGTTCGTTTGTAATAAAACGCTCCTTTGCCTGATTGTCTTCTCTTTGTGTATTTTCCTGGAGGACCTGAGGGTGGGGGTGTGAGTGGCCGAGGGGGGATAGGATCTGTGGCTCCGGGAAGCTGAAGTCCTGCCATCTCCTGCTAACACAGACTGACACTTGTCATCACCACACCAAGGCGTTTGCAAGACTGATCTTGGCATCTTAGGTAAACACTGCAGGAAGGTGGAAGTGGCTGGGTTGATGCTGTTTCCTGCTTGTCTGGTACCTTCAGTTCTTAATCCGGATGCGATCTTGGAGGCTTCTGGCCCAGAGTCAGCCCAGCCTCCAGTTCTCTGAGCCCCAGCCTGGCAGCTAAGCAGAGGCAGGTTGAGCGCCCTGCAGTGGGGCTCTGTGCATACTTGGCCTTCTGTGCATACTCAGCCTGCCCACGGCTCCAATCTCACTCGGGGGAATTGAAATCCAGACTTAAAAGAAGGCCGTCTTCCCCGGGGCAGTCTCAGCATAGGCCCAGAGGCTGGAGCCGTGGGTCTCACAGTCCCTCTGTGGCAGGCCCTTCCTCAGGGGTCTCTGGGAGGCCAGTCTTCCAGGCACTTGGGATTCAGAACCCCACGCTGGTGCGGCCTTCACGCCTCCAGAAAGCTGAGATCTGCTCCAGGGTGACCCGAGGCTGGAGGCCCCAGTCGGGCTCAGGGCTCCCAGGCCGTAGCCTCCGGGGCGGAGGGCTCCCAAACTGCACACAGGGCTCTGGCCTCTGCTCGGGCTCCGCCCAACTCACCAGGCCAGCGGCTGGGGCCCTCCCTTCCCAGGCCTGGGGCCCCCAGAAGGTGCTGCGTGCTGGGACCTCCGGAGGGGTCTGGGGGCCCAGGAAGCTGGGAGCGGAGTGTGGGGCAGAGGGAGCCGGTGGGGCGGTGGCTCGGGCCTCCAGCGTGCCGCTGGGGGTGGTGGCGTCCAGGGCCCGGTCGGTCAGCAGGGGCACGGCGGCGCTGTACCAGTCCTCGGAGCGCTCCCGCGGGGTGCCCATGGGCTCGATCCACAGCTCCCCTCCGGGCCGCCAGACCAGCGTGGGCGCGCCACGGCCAGGCTCCGGGCGGAGCGCGCGGCGGAACAGGCGCTCCGCCAGCACGGCCGTGGTCACCAGGAAGAGCGCGGCCAGCGAGGCCAGGCCCAGCATTATGGGGACGCAGGGCCCGCAGGGCAGCGGGGGCCACGGGGCCGCTTCCGACGCTGGGGAGTCCTCCGCATGCCCAACCGACTGCTCCAGGGTCGCGGGCATCTGGGAGACACAGGGCGGGGAGAGGAGGCCAGTGAGGGAGAGGGGACGCGATGGAGAGGGAGGGAAGGAGGCGGCAAGTGTCCAAGAGCACGCTTGAGAGCCAAAGGCTAGCAGGACTGCATCAGGCTTGGGGGACAGGAGCAAAGGGGACCCAAGACCAAAGGGGACCCAGGAAGGGCAAGAGCTGCCAGGTGTGGCCAGAGAACCGCAGAGCCTACCTTGCCCGGCTCTCCAGCCCGTTCCAGAAGCCCCGTTCCCTCCCAGACCCCGGGGTGCCTCAGACAAGAAGTTAAAGGCCCTGAAGGGCTTCTGTCCCCGGCTTGGAGGTCTTGCTCAGCCTGGAGAGGAAGTGGTGGGTGAGGCAATGAGACGCTCCCTTCCATCCTCCTTCTTCCTGTGTGCCCGCTTCCGCCCCCTCGCTGGCCCCTGGAGGCTCCTTTGCCTCCCACCACTCTCCTCGGACTTGATCTTGCTCTCCTAGGCTCTGCAGATCTGCTGCTGGCCAGGTCTCAGGCGCCACGTCTGCACCTGTCCCCAGCTCTCCACCAAGGCCTGATCTCCAGCCCCTCTATCTCCCTCATTTTTGCCCACCTCTCTCTGTCCCCAGGCAGAGGGGACAGAGAGAGATGCAGGAGGCCCACCTACAGGGACCCACCTACAGGGGCCTACAGGGGCCTACAGGGGCCTCCTGTACCCCTCACCTCACCTGGGGTCAGTCCTGGGCTCCTCTTCCTCCCAGAGCTGCTCTCCCCTGCGCAGGCAGGAAGGACGCAGGGCAGGCAGCTGAAAGGCACAGAGAGGCCTGGCCTCCACCAGGGCGGAAGGGAGGGCACCACCTGTTGCTGGGCAACGGCACCCCAACTCCTCTGCCTCCTGGAGTGTTTTCAAGGCAACCTGAGGGGATGTGGTCACTGCGGTGAGGAGGCGTTTCCTGGGGTAAGGCGGGCCGGAATGGGCAGTGACTCTGTGGCACTCAGTCTCACCCCACAGCCAGGCCCCAGGCCCCAGGGAGAATGTTTCCAAGATCCCAAACATCTGCCATCTCTCTTCCTCTCTCCTGGTCCTTCGGTTGGGTTGAAGGAGCCTGGGGCAGAGTGTGCTGGAGTGCCCTCAGGGTCTGGAATCCAGGAGCCTTTCAGAGATTGTCTGGTTTGATAGATGACAAAAGTAAGCCTAAGGAAGGGAGGTGACATGCCCAAAGTCACGCGATCCACGTATGTGTGTGTGTGAGTGTGACAGTGGGGGGGGGCATGGATATAAATACCTGGTCTGGCAAATTCCGGGCACACAACACAGAGCTTAATAGGTGTTAATGTATTGTTTTGCAAAAATGACAGCTATTTAATGTGATAGGCTACACAAATATATCAACGTTAGTGTCTTACAAAAGATGGTCACAAGGGCAGCCTGACTCAGACTGCTCTGTCCTGGTGGTTTTGAGGAAGAGGCCAGGAGGAGCACAGGGTGTAGCCTGGCAGGGAGTAGGTGCGAGTGGAGAATGCCAGAACTCTGAGCCTTAGGACACGCCCAGGAACCTGATGGCATTAGAATTCGATGAGATTACAAGCCTTAGAAATAAAACCTTAATACTACTGAACTATACACTTAAAAATGGTTAAGATGGTTTTATGTTATATATATTTTACTTCAATCAAAAAATGTTTTATTTTTTAAAATCCAAATAAATAAGTAAAACCTGAAAATTATGTATGTCCTCTTTTAATTATCTTTCTTTGGAGGGGGAAACCCCTCTAGGCTGGTTACAATCCCAGCACTTTGGGAGGCTGAGGCCAGAGGATTACTTGAGCAAAGGAGTTCAAGACCAGCCTGGGCAACAAAATGAGACCCCATTTCTACAAAAATTTTTTTTTTTAAAATTAGCCCAGCCTAGTGGTGCGTGCCTGTAGTCCCAGCTACTCAGTAGACTGAGAGAGGAGGATCATTTGAGTCCAGGAGTTCAAGGCTGCAATGAGCTATAAGGATGCCACTGCACTCCAGCCTACGCAACAGAGCGAGATCCTGTCTCAAAAAAAAAAAAAAATCTTTACAAGAGTAAACATTATTAGAAACTGGAAAGATCAGACATGGTTTTTCTGTGACTAAGGTTATCAAACTGGCTGTTTTGATTCTTAGCTTTCTTTGCTTAAAACAGAAGCTTTAAAAATTTTAACTGCAGGGCGCGGTGGCTCACGCCTGTAATTCTAGCACTCTGGGAGGCTGAGATGGGCGGATTGTTTGAGCTCAGGAGTTCGAGACCAGCCTGAGCAAGAGCGAGACCTCGTCTCTACCAAAAACAGAAATTAACTGGACAGCTAAAAATATATAGAAAAAATTAGCCGGGCATGGTGGCGCATGCCTGTAGTCCCAGCTACTTGGGAGGCTGAGTCAGTAGGGTCGCTTGAGCCCAGGAGTCTGAGGTTGCTGTGAGCTAGGCTGACGCCACGACACTCACTCTAGCCAGGGCAACAAAGTGAGACTCTGTCTCAAAAAAAAAAAAACCCTCCTGTGGCCGCCCTCACTCTAAGAATAGAAGTCAAACTCCTGGCCATGCCTCCCGGGCCTTCGCCATCTGCCTGCCGGCTGCTGCCCAGACCTCACCTCCTGCTGCCTCCCCTCGCTTCCCAGCAGCCACTCTGCCCTCCTTGCTGTTTCCAAATTCATGGCACACACTTCCCGCTCAGGGCTTTGGAACTTCTTGTTCCCTCCACCCGGACTACTCTTTACCCAAATATTTGTATTTCACTCCATCACTTCAATCTGGTATCTTCCCAAAGGTTACCCGAACAGAGAAGCTTCCAGCTAAAAGGGCAGCTTCCCCATCTCACTCTGTGCCTCACTCTGCTTTGTTTATGTAGTAGCACTCACTGCTCCCTGACATACTGTGTAGCAACTTACATATTCGTTTGTCTGACTTTCCCCACTGGAGTGAAAGCTCTGTTGGGCTCAGAAAATGATATCTCAATAGAAGCAGACTCAAGTCTCTCTGATCTTCCCTGTGCGCCTCCTGTCTCTCAATCCTCTGTCTCTCCCAAAGCACAGAATGAGGCTTTTCTCTGACAGTCCCTCCTCCACCTTAAGACTGAACCTGCCAAAGAGAACACAAATGCCTTCCATCCCCTTCCTGATAAAACTGAATGAAGAATGCAACCACGTAAGGACAGAATTTTTCACAAGACATGCCTCTTGGGCTCATTCATATTCCAAAGAGAATCATTTACAAGTTAGTTTCTGTCTCCCAAGTTCATTCATTCCCCCTAACAATTCTTTACTACCCCTCAAAATTGTTATACTCCCCAGCTACTCTTCCCCTATGAAGAAGGGTATAGAGTCATCTGCACCTCATTATGCCATCGGGTAAGCAGTCTCCTGCAAGTCCCCCATGCTTATGCGTATTAAATAAATTTTGTGTGCCTTTTCCTCCTATTAATCTGCCTATTGTCAGTTCATTTTCAGCAAACCTTTATAGGGCTAGAGTGTGGAGGGGGAGATTTCCCTTGGCCCCCATGGCTCCTTGAAGAAGGCTGTTGACTCATCCTTGTTGCTCTCTCTCGAGCATCTGGAATGGTGTCTCCAACAGAGATGCATGGTATGCATGTGTTGAATGAGGTGCTTTGCCAA
Source organism: Avahi laniger (assembly GCA_963575035.1). Lineage (NCBI taxonomy): Eukaryota > Metazoa > Chordata > Mammalia > Primates > Indriidae > Avahi > Avahi laniger. The sequence goes on along the minus strand of CAUYSK010119123.1, from coordinate 899 downwards.
GGGGGCAGAGGGGGAAGTGGAGAAAGTTGCCCTGCAGAAGTGGAAAGCTTTGGAAGGGCTTTGGACTTTCGAGCCTGTAGGACTGGGGATGGGATGAGGGATTAAGGCAACTTCATCTAGATTTTAAGGGACAGGTAGGCCTCCAGCTGCACATGGGTTAAATGTAAAACAGATCAAAGAAGAACTGTCAAGGCAGAGGTGGGGCCGGGTGTTTTACTGCCTTCACCTTCTTCCCTCTAGCTCCTCAGTCACCACATCATGGCAAACCCTAGAGGTGCAACATTAGCTCCACGGTAGCCTTCCTTGTCTCTGGGACAGACAGAGGATGGGCCCTGAGACCCCTCCGACCATAGGGTCAGCATCTCCTGCACTCTGGGGAGGAGAATGAAGACTTGCTTTAAGTGATCCAGGTGAAAGTTCCCTTTATAAAATTAATAAAGGGCCACAAGGTGGAAACCGTGGTAGGAGCCTGAACTCTGCAAAGGTATAGGTGTAGTTAAAATATATAAAACTAGCCATTGTTCCCTAGCTTGCTTTCCTATAAGTGCTTACTATTCTTAGCTTTCTTCACTGCTCTCATAGATGACATCATTCTTGTGAAACTCAAGACTAGTTTTTTTTTTTTTTTTGAGACAGAGTCTCACTGTGTTGCCCTGGCTAGAGTGAGTGCCATGGCATCAGCCTAGCTCACAGCAACCTCAAACTCCTAGGCTCAAGCGATCCTCCTGCCTCAGCCTCCCGAGTAGCTGGGACTACAGGCATGTGCCACCATGCCCGGCTAATTTTTCCTATATATTTTTAGTTGTCCAATTAATTTCTTTCTAATTTTAGTAGAGACGGGGTCTCGCTCTTGCTCAGGCTGGTTTCGAACTCCTGAGCTCAAACAATCCGCCCGCCTC
>CAUYSK010119122.1:0-13117 GCA_963575035.1 Avahi laniger | reverse complement strand
TCAAAGCATTATGCTCCTTCTGCTACACCAAGGAAGGGAAGCCTTCAACGTCCTTTTCCAGGGAAAGTGGTGGAGTACCATCACCGTGCAGCGAGGGGGAGGTGGGCACAATTGAGAAGCACACGTACTTATCCAGCCCTTGCTAGCTTCCTGGCACTACACTAAGCTTGTTGCATGTGTTAATTTATTTCATCCTCACACCCCCAGTGAAATCATCATATTAATAATTATCATCCTTATTTCACTGATGAGAAAAATGAAAAGAGGAGATGCAGTAACTTGCTTAAGGGGACGCAGCCAGCAGGAAATGGTGGTACCGGGACATGAACCTAGGCAGTCTGGCTCTTGAATGGAGGGCCAGGGCGTGCCAGAATAAGACCCGACAGTCTTCCACAGAAGAAAGCTGTGGGGTGGAGCAGGACTCCTGGTTTCTCCACGCCAGGTCCATCCTGGGCATTCAGTTCTGTCTGGACATAACACCACCAACCGGCAGAGCTCGAGAACGCACCCATCAGGAAGGCTGAGGAACCCTCTGGAAAAGGGTGCCTTCTAAGAACAGGAGTCAGGCGGGAGGGTGGCATTCAAACGCCAGGCTGCCGCACACTGTGACATGCCTGAATTCTGGACTCCCGACACCTGGTCGACACGCTCTCCCTTCCTCCCAGGCAGAGACTGGTGTTATGGCCCAAATGTGCCATGACTGAGGGGAACTTGGGAAGAGTTCCCCGCAGAGTGCTGTGAGTCTGGGGGAGAATCGCTATAGTTCCCTCAGAGTGGTTCCCCGATCTTTCATAACCGGTGGAAATGCACCCTTTTCCTCTGCTTTTCCAAGAGGGCCAGAGAGACGGCTGGCACCTGAGAAACATGGATGGTGTCACAACCCAGCCGCGTGGTCCTCAAAGACCCCTGGTGACCAGTAATTCCACCCTGGAAGTCAAACGACCAGTTTTCAAGTCATATTCCTCAGGCAGCTGCCTTTTACTGCTACTGAGACAACTGGTTATTTTCCTCTTAACTAGGACCTTCAGTTCATCTTGGCTTGCTCAGGACTTGCCCAGCTTTAGCCCAGAAAGTCTCACGTCCCAGGAAATCCCTCAGTCCCAGACAAATCAGGTCAGTTGTTCACCCAGCTTTAGCCACACCTTGCCTGGCGTCTTGCTGACCCACAGCTGCAGAATAGTATATTTGTTCCATCGTTTTATCTCCCTCCATCATGCAACACCTAAAGTTCATGGTTTTCGAGTTTCACTAGATTTGCCTCCGAACTCTCTAAGTGGTCTCCTAGAGGCTCCATCTATGAAAGAAACATCACGTTTGTGCATGTGTGTATATGACCCATTATGTACAAAGCTGTTGCCTGTGCGTCACTTTATAAAACTTGCCAAGAGCCCATGCAACAGGCCAGGCAGGGTCTATAAACATTCTGACTTTACAGATGAGAAAATTAAGACTCAAGTGGAGATGACTTACTGAAGGCAACACCGCTGGGATGTGGCAGTGTTAGACTTTCCCTCTTCAAGATCAGGAGCTTGGAACCAACTTGCATTCCAATCCCAGTCCAGTCATTTGCAAGCTGTGCGATTTTGCACAAGTTACAGAACTTTTCCATGTCTCCATTTTCTCATCTGAAATTTGGAATGGTAACCTGGAATATGTGTGCACGTGATACTTGCTTGGAAAATGATAGCTTTTAGAATAGTTTGTCATTGAATAATGTTTTGTTTCTCATAGGTAGGAGGCATGTTTGAATAAAAGATTCCTTGTCAGGGGAAGAGGTTTAAAACCTTCTCCACTGAGCTAGAATGGAAGAATTAGTCAGAATAGGTGTGAAATCTAGGAATGAGAATGGTGAGACCAAAAGGGAAAAAGATGTGCCCCTGCCTTGGGTAGACTAGGGCACAGAGCAGGAAGGGAGAGCAGTTTGGCAGGTCCTTACAGCCCTGCCAGGGGCTGCTGTTCCCCGCGTCACTGACTGGCCACTTGTTTATTTACACTATCACAGGAACCCACTTCTGGCCTACACGTGGAGTTCTCTGAGGATCCCAGAGCAACTATGATGCAACTGCCTGGAACTCTTCTACCTCCAATGGCTCAGCCAAAGCATTAAATCGCTTACTTTTATTTATAGTGTTAGTGAAGCTTAAACACTTCTGTGCATGAAAAGGCAAAATACTGAAGACCAGGCAAGTACGGGAAACAGCTCATGTTTATATGTTCCCCAGAATCCCATGCTGCGGCTAACACAAACATCGCTGTACTTTCTTCAGTATGTTTTCAGTTTGTCTAAGCACATCTGCATACAGGCCTAAGTGTGTGTGCATGCACCTGCTTTTCTGAATAACTCTGTCCCTTACGCCCTCTGCTAACAGCACTGTGGCCCTTTTCTTAGCAGATAGGTCTTCCCTTTGACCCCTGCAGATGTAGGAAGGGCTCCCAGTTAGAGGACTCCAACTCCTCAGCTACCGCAGTGATTGGTCCAGAGACAGTCATGTGACTTGAGCTAGCAGCCCAGTTTGTTCCCAGGAACCGTACCAATCCTTGTAATGGAGAAAGTTTATTTTTCCAGGTGGGCTGGAAAAATGGGCTAAAATGGAATAATGTCAGCTCAGATCCATCTTACATCCTAAAAATAAATTAGCATGTTAAAATAGTTTTTAAAAATTTAAAGGGAAGAATTGGAAATGTTAAAAGAAATGGAATTGTCTAATAAACAAAATAATCATGTCCACAGCATTTAACAGGATAATCATAATACTGTCATATTATGATGGCTTTCATGTCATTTAAATTCTTCCCAAATGTCATTTTAATTTTTAAAGTTTTAATTATTATGAGTATATAACAGTTGTATATCTTTATAGGGTACATGTGATGTTTTGATACAGGCATATAATGTGAATTAATCAAATCAGGGTAATTGGGGTATCCATTACCTCAGCATTTAACATTTCTTGTGCTAGGAATATTCCAATTCCACTCTTTTAGTTATTTTAAAGTAAACCTTAACTTATTGTTGATTATAGTCACTTTATTGTGCTATCAAACATTGTTCATTGTATCTAACTATATTTGTGCACCCACTAACCATTTCCACTTTATCCTCCCCTCCCCGCTACCCTTCCCAGCCTCTGGTAATCATCTTTCTACCCTCTGTCTCCATGAGATCAACTGTTTTTAGCTCCCACATGTGAGTGAGAACGTCTGAGATTTGTCTTTCTGTGCTTGGCTTATTTCACTTTACATAATGTTCTCCAGTTCCATCTATGCTGTTGCAAATGGTAGGATTTTATTCTTTTTATGGCTATATAATATTCCACTGTGTTTACGTACCACAATTTCTTTATCCATTCATTCATTGATGGACACCACTTAGGTTGATTCCAAATCTTGGCTATTGTGAATAGTGCTGCAATAAACATGGGAGTGCAGAAAACTTTTGAGATACTGAATTCCCATCGTTTGGATAGGTACCCAGCAGTGGGATTGCTGGGTCATATGGTGGTTCTATTTTCAGTTTTTCGAGGAAACTCTGTAGTGTCCTCCATAGTGGTTGCACTAATTTACATTCCCACCAACAGTGTTCAAGGGTTCCCCTTTCTCCGCATCCTCACCAGCATTCGTTGTCACCTGTCTTTTTAATAAAAGCCATTTTAGCTGGGGCGAGATGGTATTTCATTGTAGTTTTGCTTTGCATTTCTCTGATAACTAACAATGTTAAGCATTTTTCCATACACTTGTTGGCCATTTGTTTGTCTTCTTTTAAGAAATGTCTATTCAGATCCTTGGCCCATTTTTTAATCAAATTATTTGATTTTTTCCTATCAAGTTGTTGGAGCTCCTTATATATTCTAGTTATTAATCCCCTGTCAGACAGGTAGTTTGCAAATATTTTTCTCCTATTCTGTGGGTTGTCTCTTCACTTTGTTAATTGTTTCCCTTGCTGTGCAGAAGGTTTTTAGCTTTATGTGCCAAATGTCATTTTTAATGTTTCCTGTCGGCCTTGATGAATAATAAATGCTGCTGGGTGACCAAAAACATTTGCTTTGTTAGATTCCAGGGCAACTGATTGTTGGTGTTATCAAAGGTAACTTGCGTATACAACCTTTCTCATTTAATGATTCAGTAGAAATGACCAAATAATCCTCTCATAGAAACCCTCAAAGATAAGTACAATGATATATTTTTCCATCATCATCTGTGCTTGAAATATACACTTTTATCACATTATGTTTGAAGCTAAAACCAAGACGCTTGTTCTGTTAAGTGATTTGTGGGAGGGAAGGAATTACCTTTTTTTCAATACTTTCTTTTTAGGAGCGTTATTGGAGATCGACTGACTTCAGAAAGCTAACCAAACCTATGACAGGTTCTCTGATTTTCTGACTTTTTAAAGTAATTTTGAAGTTCCAATGTTGTGGGCTTTTTTCTCTTCTCTCCTTCACACTGTTTGTAATAGAATGTTACCTGTCTTGTGATAGGACCGTATCTCGAATCCAAAACCCGGATGTACAGAGGCTGCCTCTTTTTCTTTACTGGTGCAAGGATAGAATTTCAATGTCCAAGCCAGGATCACCCTTGCTTATGGAAATAAAATCTCTTAGACTGGATCCCACAGCCACAAGCTGCTGTTTACTTTCTCTTGAGAGAGTTCATTCACCCCTGTGTGTGAGTGGTAAGCATGCCCACCACAAGTTTTGAAATAAGCTTTTAATTTAGTATTCATCCTGTTGCTATAAAGAATGTTGAGCCATAAATACAATCAGAGTTGGTGAATGATGTTTCGAAATATTTTCAATCAAACAAGATATGGTTCTCTCCTGAAAGCCAATTCTGAATAAGCCGGCAAAAAAACCCAAAAAACATAATAGATCTTCAGTCCTTTGTTCAGGATGAGATCATACTGTGTGACTGGCATGGTTATCAAAGGAGTTCTGTGGGCTTTGTCCATTTAATGCCCATATTCGTATTCTAGGGCTGCGGTAACAAATTGCCACAAACTTGGTGGCTTAAAACTACAGACATTTATCTCTCACAGTTCTGGAGATCAGAAGTCTGACATCAAGGCGTCAGTAGGGCCATGTTCCCTCTGAAGACTTTTGGGGAGAGTCCCTTTTTTGCCTCTCCTGCCTTCTGGTGGCCCCAGGGGCTCCTTGGCTATGGCTGCATAACCAGTCTCGGCCTCCAACTTCACATACCCTTCTCTCCTGTCTCAAATGCTCCTCTGTCTTTTCTGTCTTATAAGGACCCATAATTAGATTTAGGGCCACCAGTATGATTCAGGTGATCTCATCTCAAGATCCTTAATTGCATCTGCAAACATCCTTTGTCCAAAGAAGGTCTGGGTAGACCTACCTTTTGGGGTGCCATCATTCAACCCACTACGATGCCTTATAGTGTTTAATTTAAAAAATACACTAATATATTGCTTGTCAATTGACCTAAAGCAATGTGGTTAGTCATAAACATTAGGGTTTTTTTTTTTTTTTGGCAATTATTGGTAATGTCTAGTGGTTGGGTGCAGGTAGGGGCTATATTTCTCCTCTCCCACCTCTTTCCTACCTGGTGGTAGTTACAATGGAAGCAAGCCCCAGATCAAATTCTGGCGCACACACAAAACTTTGTTAGTGCCCTGGCACAAAAGTACGTGTCCCATTGGTCCTGTAATGCGTGAGTGCAGCCTGCACGCTTAGGCGTGCCAACCCCCCCACAGCACCTTACGGGAAGGACCCCCTCACGGAATATGCAGCAATACTCTAGCAGCAGGATTCTGCTAGCCCTCTCGCCTAGGGTTTTTCAAACTGCAGTTTGTATCTCACTAGTGTGCTGTAAAGTGAATTTAGGAGGTTGCAACCAACAATCAAAAAAAATGAAATATAGTAGCGTTGAATTGAATAGAAAAAATTACATGAAGCGAGGCCAGAAGCGCATTTTCTAGAAATTGTTCCTCTGTGTGTGTGTGTGTGTGTGCGTGTGTGCTAGGTCATGATGTAAAATATATTTACTACTGACATCTAAAAAGAACGAGAAATTCTGTCCTAAGTGGACGTGGGCACAGGATTGGCCGAAGGCACCACTCCAACAGGCATGGGCTGGCGGGCACCCTAGACTCCTACGACCTGTGCATGGAAGGGAGGTTGTTTCTCTATAATTATTTCTAGTCAATTGCAAAACCACTCATTTCACTATCTCTAACATCTTTCATGCTTATCGGCAAATATTCTCTTTAGGCTTGTAGTATCTTCACCTAAAAGGTTGTCTTCTCATTAAATTCATTAAAGTATTAACTACCCCTGGAATGTGTACCCTGATTAAAATACTTCGACTGTTACCCACACCTTAAATATAAACAAAACAATATGCACTTGTGTGTGCACTCTCTCTCTCTATGTGTGTGTATATATGCTGTGGTGTGTGTGTACCTGTGACACAGACAGGATGTTATTCTTTGCTGCCACATGAAAGGCTTGCAGGGAAGGCAAGCAAGTTAAAAGAGGGCTGTGATCTCATACACAGCACAGCATTTGATATAAAACCAAACACAAGAAAATCTGCCCCTGGAAGCCTCTCCTGCCACCTGAGTTAATGGACTCAGAAAACAAAGCAAAACTAGAGGATTAAAAGGATATAATCCCAAGTCTAAATGTTCAGTTATAGTTCAACAAGTGGCTTCCAGGGTTTTCTGTTTATGTGGAACACTGGCCAGTCCCTGAAAAGGATGAGTACTCATTCACTATCTCAAATACAATAAATACGTCATAGTAAATATCAAAGGCAAAAACCAAAGGTAAATGGGGACCTCCGCACTCCGCTTTCCCCTGTGCATGAGCCACTGTCTGGAGTGGCTGTGATTACATGTGATGCCCAAAGCCTGGGCCCCTGAACTGGCTCCATAATTTGCAGGGCCCAGTGCAAAATTGGGGCCTCTTGTCCAAAAAGCAGGAGAAAAGCTTTTTTTTTTTTTCCTTTTTTCTGTCATCTTTCTCTCAACCTCTCATAGTATTTTGTATTTGCTATTTAACTTTGCACTTCCTTGGGCGCAGAGAAACCTAAGAGATGAGTGCTGACCCTCACAGGTGCCCAGGGCCTCACCATGTCTCAGAGCACATGTGCCTGAGCCTGTCCCTCTCCAGCCTGTCCCCAGGGTAGCTGCCATTGTTGAGGGGAGACTGGTTCATCTCAGGGCAGGGCCAGAGGCAGGATGCTCCCGAGTTGGCCTCCAGGTCCCTGGGGCATGCTCTATTGTCCCACTGGACTGTACTTACAAAACACAAATTCAATGATAAAATAAATTATCAAGAATTTGAAGACAGTACCCACTGTTCAGTAATTCCCAAATTCGGGGGTGGCCCTCTGAGAGCAGGGCCCCATGTGACTGTACCAGCCACAAACCAACTCTGGTGAGCACCTGCCATCTTCCAAAGTCTCTGGTTTCGGGGATGTTTTTAAGTAGTGATGCCATCATGAGACAATACGGACATGCAAATCCATGATGATTTGTGAAACCCTCACCAGAGTCAGTGAAAAAAATAAGCCTATAATAATAATATTAAAAAGTAGTTACAATGGGCCAGGTGCAATGGCTCATGCCTGTAATCCTAGCACTTGGGGAGGCCAAGGCAGGAGAACTGCTTGAGATCAGGAGTTTGATAGTAGCCTGAGCCAGAGTGAGACCCTGTCTCTACCAAAAATCAGCTGGGTGTGGTGGTGTGGGCCTGTAGTCCCAGCTACTCGGGAGGCTGAGGCTGGAAGATCACTTGAGTCCAGGAGTTTGAGGTTGTAGTGAGCTATGACGATGCCACTGCACTCTAACCCAGGTGACAGAGTAAAAAATAGTAAAACGTCTACAGCACTTGCTATTTGATAGGATCACAAGACTTTACATGTCATTACTCGTACAGTGCAGAACTCAGCACCTAGAACTTCTTTGGAGTTCAGGCTCAAGTTTACCTGTATACATATTAGGCTGAATCCTGTAAAATTGTCAGTATTCAACCATTTTTCTTTTTACCGACAAAAACAGCCATTTTGTGGTGAAAATCAGGGTTCGGCCTACTGTGCTACTTTCATTCCCTTCATGACGTCATTGTTTCGCAAACTCCTCCCTGACCCTCCCATATGATGTCATTAACATGGGGTGCCAGCTCCTGTTAGCCCCTGATGTCATTTGCATGTGACTCTCCTCATTATCTTGCCATTTCTATAAGGAGAGGATCCATGGCCACAGCAGCCAGGGCCCCTGTGATGGAGACTTTGACTCCAGTGTGACCTTTGACAGGGATTAGTCAAGTCCCTACATTCTTGGTGGCCCCACTGTGGTGGGTAGGTGGATGGAACCACCCCAGCGTGTCCTCGCTGTGCTTTGTCTAACCTTCTTCCTGTGGTCCGGCCGACCTATACAGGGTTACGAACTCCTCATTCTAGCTTTTCTCCACGCCTTGTCCTCCTGGTGCACAAAAGATTCTCCTTTTGATCCTTGCATTCCACCCAACAAGGACGAATGCCTCAGTGTGAAAGGGGGATGAATTCATTGATGTCCTCCTGTCTACGGCTGGGTCAGCACCAATTGTTATCTTATTGAATACTTTTCTTCAGTTAAAAGTCAATCATTCCTGACGGTAATGGAAGATACAGTTGGCTTCCCAGGCATATTTAAATACTATAATAGGCCCAGGCTTAGCAATATTTTCACTTAATACTCATATTTAATTCATAGGGACTTAATAACATTGATAAATTATGGAATGATGATTTTTAAATTCATCTATACAAACATACGTACACATATACATACAATCATACACATACATTTGTGTGTGTGTGTGTGTATAATTTATTTATTTTACTATATATAAAACACCACACTGGGTATTTCACACACAAAGACAGTCTCCTCAGGAGAATTAGCACACTCTGGGAATAGGACACTTAGTACATAAATGACAATCATAGAAGGAAGAAAGTAGTAAGTTTCACAAGGGAAGTACAGAAAAAGACCATGTCAGATGAGACTTGGGAGAGATTCCTGATGCTGGTGAGATCAGAGAAAACTTGCTATGTAATGTTGCGCCCTGGGGCAGGGGGCATGGAGGTACTCGAGGGTGAATGTAGACCCCCACGGCGGCAGGGGCCTGTGTGTTAGTCCACATGAGACCCAAACCAGAGTGGGGACGCAGGACAGCTAGAGATCTGTCCTGCCCTGTTCCTTTCTAGAAGAGATCTTCATTTCTTGGCACTTAAAAAGGCAACATGCATTTGAGTGACTGAGCTATGTGGATCGATATTACGTTTCATTTCACTTCTCAGCCCTATTGCCCCATTTTGTCCTTGAGAAAACTGAGGCCGAGAACCTTAATTAACCTGCTCGTGGTCAGATAGCAGATAAGGCGGCTGAGCCAGGAACCAAACACAGGATAAGACTTCTCATTTCCGAACAGGACTTGGTCTCACATGAACAAACCTGTCCCCAGCTTTGCACTTTAAAATCTAAAATCAGCCTGTGGCAGCTCCTAAGCCCTCAGCCGGCAAGCAGACACAGCCAAAACTCAGCGTCCCCCCTGCCCAGCATCCGTCGGAATCCAGCACTTGTTTTGTCTACATTGGGTGGAATTTGAGGGCCACTGAATTCCTTCACCGCCCGAGGCTCCCTTGGGTTCAAATACGCAGCCTTTGGTGCCACGGATGACCAGATCCGTCAAATCCAGCAGGACAGCTTATGACTAAGAAGGATTTAGCTCCTGTAGGAGAACAGAGACCCGGAAACCATCTGGGCCCATAGCTCCACTCGCCTCTTTGACGTGTGCACTGAACCCTGGTTCCCAGAGGTGGGAAGGGCCACTCTGGGCACAGAGACCGCCCCTGCCCGCTGTACCTGCAGGGCGCCGGCTGCCGAAGACAAAGTGCAGACTGGGAGTGTCTTTCTGCTAGAGGCAGACTGAGTAGCCACACAGAGCACTGGAATCGAGGGAGGCCGTGGAGGCGCCCACCTCTCCTTAATCACTCTTTGGTTTTTCCACCTACACACCCTCCCCTGGACCAGTTCCCGCTTTCAGCAGGGCTGACAGCTCTGCTCACAGCCTCTGTTTCTCCCCCTCTGTGGTAATTGCCATCGAGAGCCACCCCACCTCTGCCTCCCCCACCTACTCAAAAGAACAGTTTGAAAAATCCATTTGAATGAAATGGCTTGATTACATCAGGGAGACAATTGGTTGAATAAAGTCAATTATCTCTCCAGTGACAGGTGCCCACTTTGAAGTCTGGGCACCTGCTGGCATAATCGCTGAGGCTGACATTTCCAGGCCCTTATTAAAAAGGGAATAATGGAATACCGGGCCTGAATTTTTTTGTGGTGTTTGTATTTTTTTTTAATGCGAGGCAGAAGGGTGAGAGTGATCTGCAGCTGCTAGGTGATCACCTCCCCATCGGCCACCAGCTCGGAGCTGGGTTCTCGATGCTTCCAGAACCACCAGAGGCTCTAACGGGGCCCGGAGCTGTCCAACTCGGGGCGAGAGCATAGCTAACTCTAAGCACAACAGAAAGTCTGTGCTTACAGCTTTAAGAGCCTTAACTACCGAAACCTGGAGAGCATTCTGATCTGATCAGAATATCTGAATATTTAGCAACAGGAAGGAGGGAATCAGAGCACATCTTACTAAGCCAATTAAGGAGACAACATATAAAACTGAAAACAAACAAACAATTTCTCCAATGCCAGGAGGGCATTCCCATGTCTCGTCATGTTCCCCTGCAGCCTGTGTTCTCAACCTCGTCTTACTCTTGACTCCGTCTCCCTCCCTCTGCGAAGACCCTCTATTCTCTTTCTACATCCGCACTCGCGCAGACACACGGATGCTGCGGTTGTTCGAGCAGCAGATGGTTTGAGTAGGAGTGGGAGGTGACGGCGCTGGGAATGTCTGGGGTCCAAGGAGTGAAAGTGAAGTTGTTTATTCAACTAAAATATATTACTGACTTAGTCATGCACAGAGAAGAGTAACTCATGGTACTTGCCCTCTACAAGTTCACAATTTAGATCAAGAGTCAAAAACTTGTAGGGCTTACAGGTCCAGGCAGGTATTATAAATGTGTAACACCAGCTGATGGATAATAGGGACTGGTGGGGACTGTGGCAAACTAGAGAGCCCTTGTCCTAAGAGGCCACCTGGGTTCAGCCCCAGCTGCAAGTTGTCATGTGATCACGTGGGCCCAGTATTGAGCTTCATATTTTCCAAGAGAAGTTGAGATCTGGATTTTATAGGACACTTTCAGATATTTTAAAGAATGTTTTAGCCTACAAAATACTTGCGGTCTGGGGTCCACTGTTTTATGATCCGCTTCCAGAATGTGTTGACTTTCTATCCTGAAGGAGTTATATAAAGGAGGGGTTGGGGGGTCACCAGGATCATCATCCTACCACCATTTGTTGAGTTTTGTTACACACCAAGCTCATTCATTGCCTTGTTTAACCTCACACTATATGTGACAAGGGCGGTATTATGTTACTTTTGTATATGAGAAAACTTGGCTTATATGGTTTCTATCAATCAGATTCTAGGCAAGAAACAGAAGGGACACTCAAACTTGAAAATCAGGAAAGTTTGATAAAGGGATTAGCTACAAAAGAGAGGGCAAGATTTGAAGAACTCAACTTGTTACAGTACCCTGGGGCAAGAAACAGCAGGGAGCTGTTTCCATCTCTACACTTAAAGACACAAGGAGAGGGTGGCTGTGTGACCTACTGGGGGTAGCTGTATTGAGAGAGATGTCAGATAGTACTGGTGGCCTTTGGAGGTCACCCAGAGTGTCTATGCAGAGGGAGGGCCAGGGAATAAATAACTAACCTCACTCTCCTCCCCATCTCTGATGTACATCTGCCCATTGACCCAGCCAACTCAGAGCTTGAGGGAAAGGGAACTTTCTGACATAGTCCATTATTGCTCAGCCTCCCAGAGTATGGATCAGGGGAAAGAAGGGCAGAGAATGGATGTAGAGGGACAAAAGCAAATAATCTAGCACATCATTTGGCCCAGACTGGCAAGTATAGATCCCAGGTTTGTCTGTCATAGGCAATGCTACTGGACAAAGTGGGCCTCTTAGTCCTTAAAAACAAAGACTATGTCAGGTGCTCTATCTAGAGCTTGTCCTGTGGTTAAACTTAATTAATATCTTAATTGGAACTAACACATTGTAGTTCGTATCTGGGTTGTATACTAGAATACTTAAGATCCCAAAGATTCTTGAATCCAGCAGTGCTGAGTTTGAATTTCTACATCTACCTATTACCAGTAGTCTGGCTTTGCAGAAATCACTTAATTATTCTTAACCTCAGTTTCCTACCATTTATAATGGGGATAATTGTACCAAACACACAAAATTTTACATATGAGGTTATATATATGTAAATCACTTAGTACAATGCCTAACTCGTAAGGGAGTTCAATAAATGGTTGTCACAATTAATTATATGGGCGGTATTATTGAAAAGAGGATGCATTTTCTTTCAATAAGATTCTTAGCTCACATTCTCATCAAAGAGCCACACACTGTGCTCCTCTATTCTTCCTTTCACCTGGAAGTACATTTTTCTGTCATCCATTTGGCCAAGCCAAAAATTTGCAAGCACATTAACAGAAGCAGAACTGCAACGGTGGTTTACATCAAAGAGAAACACACTCAAGGGGGCTAATATCAGTCTTGTGTTAAGGCCTATGGAAGAAGAGACTGGGAGAGATGGTTCTCAATGGACCACGGGCTCTTGAGGAACAGAGAGCAGGATGCAGCTATCTGTGTCAAGGGCAGACAGGTTAGGTTTCCCTTCTGCTCTACGTTCAACCTGTGTTTGCCTCTGGCACCTTATTTAGAGAAAGACACTAAATGTCTGAAATATATCCAGAAAAGACATGATGAGCTTGGTGAGCAGACCTGAAACCATGTCACATAAGTAATGATTAAAGGACCCGACTTCATTTAGATTGGAGAAGACATTTGGTGGGGCACGTGAGTGCCTTCATATCATTAAAGAAGAAAGGACTAGCTTGTCAATTGTTACAGAGTTCAGGACCAGGACCAAAACCGTTACCTCAGTACAAGGAAAAACTTTCTGTCCTGAATTTGAGATACCTGC
>CAUYSK010119121.1:0-14440 GCA_963575035.1 Avahi laniger | reverse complement strand
AAAAAAAAAAAAAAAAAAGCCCCAGACCAGATGGGTTCACACCTGAATTCTACCAAACCTACAAAGAAGAACCGATACCTATACTGCAGAAGTTATTCCAAAACATTGAGAAGGATGGTATCCTTCCCAATTCATTTTATGTAGCCAATATCACCTTTATACCAAAGCCAGGAAATGACAAAACAAGAAAAGAAAATTACAGACCAATATGCCTCACAAATATAGATGCAAAAATCCTCAACAAAATCTTAGCAAATTGAATCCAACAGCACATTAAAAAAATAATTCATCATGACCAGGTGTACTTTATCCCAGAGATGCAAGGCTGGTTCAACTTATGCAAATCTATAAATGCAATTCACTACATAAATAAAAGCAAGAACAAAGACCATATGATTCTCTCAATAGATGTGGAAAAAGCATTTGACAAAATCCAGCACACGTTTATGATAAAAACTCTTAACAAAATAGGCATAGATGGGATACTCCTTAAAATTATTAAGGCCATATATGATAATCTGACAGCCAATATCATACTGAATGGGGAAAAACTGAAAGCATTCCTGCTTAGAACTGGAACCAGATAAAGTCACCCACTATCTCCACTTCTATTCAACATAGTGCTGGAAGTCCTTGCCAGAGCAATCAGAAAAGAGAGGGGAATTAATGGTGTCCAAATGAGGGCAGAAGAGGTCAAACTTTCACTCTTTGCTGACAATATGCTATTGTATCTAGAAAATCCCAAGGATTCAACCAAGAGACTCCTGGAATTGATAAATAAATTCAGTAAAGTCTCAGGATGCAAAGTCAATGCACACAAATCAGTGGCATTCATATATGCTGATAACAATCAAGCCAAACATCAAATCAAGGACTCAACACCCTTTACAATACCATCAAACAAAATTAAATATTTAGGAATATATTTAATGAAGGAGGTGTGAGACATATATAGGGAGAACTACAAAACACTGAGAAAAGAAATTGTAGAAGATCTAAACAGATGGAAATCCCTACCATGCTCATGGATTGGTAGAATCAATACTGTTAATATGTCCATATGACCTAAAGTGATCTACAGAATTAATGCAATCCCTATCAAAACACTGCCATAATTTGTTACAGATTTAGAAAAAATAATTCTATGTTTTGTATGAAACTAGAGAATACCTCATATAGCCAAAGCAATCTTAAGCAAAAAGAACAAACTGGGAATCATCAGTCTGCCAGACTTCAAACTTTACTACAAGGCTATAGTAACCAAAATGCCATGGTAATGGCACAAGAGCAGAGATATAGACCTTTGGAATAGGATGAAGATCCCAGATATAAAACCATCCTCATATTGTCATCTAACCTTCAACAAAGCAGACAAAAATATACACTGGGGAAAAGAATCTCTATTCAATAAGTGGTGCTGGAAAAACTGTATATCCACATGCAGAAGATTGAAACTGGATCCCCATCTCTCACCTCTCACAAAAATGAACTCATGATGGATAACAGACTTAAACTTAAGGTGTGAAACATTAAGAATTCTGGAAGAAAACATTGGGAAAACTCTTTCAGACATTGGCCTAGGAAAATTTATGAAGAAGACCCCCAAAGCAATCACAACAGCAATAAAAATAAACAAATGGGACCTGATCAAATTAAAAAGCTTCTGCACAGCCAAGGAAACTATGATTAGAGTGAATAGACATCTAAAGAATGGGAGAAAATATTTGCTTTCTACACATCCGATAAAGGGCTGATAACAAGAATCTATATAGAACTTAAGAAAATCAACAAGAAAAAAATCAAACAACCCATCAATAAATGGGCAAAAGACGTGAACAGAAACTTTTCAAAAGAAGACAAATTAATGGTCAGCAAACATAAAAAAGAACTCAACATCTCTAATCATTAGAGAATTGCAAATCAAAACTATAATGAGATATCACCTAACTCCAGTGATAATGGTCTTATCAAAAAAAAGGTCCCAAAACAACAAATGCTGGTGAGAATGTGGAGAGGCTGGAACACTCTTACACTGCTGGTAGGACTGAAAATTAGTACAACCCCTGTGGAAAATAATTTAGAGATACCTCAAAGAGCTAAAAATAGAAATACCATTTGATCCAGCAATCCCACTAGTAGGCATCTATCCAAAGGAAAAAAGGACATTCTATAATAAAGACATCTGCATTCGAATGTTTATAGCAGCACAATTCACAACTGCAAAGATGTGGAAACAACCCAAATGCCTATCAATACATGAGTGTATTAATAAAATATGGTATATGTACACCATGGAATACTACTCAACTACAAAAAACAATGGTGATCTAGCACTTCTTACATTGTCCTGCATAGAGATTGAGCCCATTCTTCAAAGTGAGGTATCATGAGGACTGAAAAACATGCACCACATGTACTCACCATCAAATTGGTACTAACTGAGCAACGCTAAGCTGTTAACATGGTAGTAATAATTACTGGGTGCCAGTAGGGGTGGAATGAGGGGTGGAATTCACAACTAATGAAAGCAGAATGCATTGTATGGGGGAGGGACACGCTTATAGCCCTGGCTTGGGTGGGACAAATAGCATTACATGTAACCAAATTGTTTGTACCCCATAATATCCAAAAACAAAAATTAACCCTATATCCTAAAACCTCCCCCAAAATTTCATCCTGTATCTACAACTATTGACAAGATCTCTCTCTGTCTGGTTGCCATGTCACCATAGTCAGCCTGCCCTATAACAAACTCACTATTCCAAACCTGCTGCCAACCCCTAGCAAATTCCTTTACAAATTCCATATTTCCACCATTTTCTTAATTTTCAGACTCAAAATTGTGCATGAAGTTGTATCCTACAGAATGCTAGGTTTAGGATAAAGAATCGAAGACAGATTCTGCTCTTCAGAAGACCATGGTCTGATAAATGTTAAAACAGTGCTCTAAAATCAATGAAACCACTAGAAAATGCCAATATACATAGTTTTTTAAAAGGACTAGATGTACAAAGTATATGTAAATCAGCTATTTTCACTATTTTGTGATTACGATTTGCTTAACTTGAAGTCAGGAAGAACTCAATGATTATTGTTTCTAATTTGAATATTCTGATGAAGTACATTTCCATTTCTCTACTTAAGTATTTTTATTCATGACATCTTTGTTGAATGGTTGGCATACATTCAACCCCAAACTACCAGACTGAGGAAGCAAATAGGTGATCTAATTCTTGTTTCTTTTGTGCTGGCAAGAACTGTAAAAATTACTAATCTCACCTTCTATCTGAATATTGCCTTTGGTCTACTCTATTTCTGGCTTATGATTTCTAATCTATACTTGAATCTATCATCTTGATAATTTAAAGTTGGAAGTGATAGTTAGATCATTTTGAGTATTAGAAGTTTTTTATACTGAGATTTTATATTCCAATCATTTTCATAGTGGTCATGTAGAACCCAACATATGGTAAAAGAATAAGCCTCATTCCAACTCTATCTAATAACATTTTCAAAATATGAAGATACTTTCCCTGGGTCTTCTCATCCCCAGGGTCACGAATCTCTTTAATAATTCTTATTTTTTTTTCATGCTATTTTACTTTGTCTCTTCAGCATTCATCCATTCACCTGACTCCAGTTCAGCCACCATCTTTTTAAAGTATGGTATCCAGAACCGGACACAAAATTCCTAAATTGAGTCCTTTCAGCACTTGACAAGTAGAATTTTTACTTTGATTTATCTAGATGCTAAAATTCTATTAATAGAGACTACTAATGCATTAGCCTTTGGAGGGGTTCATGAAAGTATTGAAACATTAAATACACAGGTCAACCCACATACTACATTATCTTTGACATACTGCAATTTAGTGTATTTCTCCCACTATATTCTTGAGTAGTTAGTTTCTGGCAATTTTGTCTGGAGTTCTTTGTAAGTGAAGAGTCCTTTTTAGTGTCATGACCTTAATTTTTGTTCTGGAGTAAACGATTGACATGCTTAGAGAAGCTAACATTATTTTATAGAGGTATTAAATACTAGAATGATTATTCTGTGTCAAGCTGACCTAAAAGTGACCTCATGGTTTTTTTAGAAAGTAAAATCATATTGCATGTATTTTCTACATTTCTAGGTCTAAATTCATGGAATATAGTATTATATTTTACATGAAATTGACTTTCAGTATATTTTAAAGATGCTGAGCTGCTGTTTCAGATTTCCCTTTTCCTAGATTTTCTGGCTAATGGCTTCCAACCTATTTTTAAGTAAATAAATGCCAATGTCAAACTGAATCAAGTCAAATCAAGGCAAACAAAATGCAAGGTAGGAGATTACCTTTCCTTGAATTAATAAAAGCTTTGTAAGAATCAACTACTATCTGTTATTTTTTTATTGAAATGTACAATGATAAAGATTGTGAAGGAGGAAACAAACTTTTAAAAAAATCAACAAAGGCCGGGCGCGGTGGCTCACGTTTGTAATCCTAGCTCTCTGGGAGGCCGAGGCGGGTGGATTGTTTGAGCTCAGGAGTTCGAGGCCAGCCTGAGCAAGAGCGAGATTCCGTCTCTACTAAAAATAGAAAGAAATTAATTGGACAACTAAAAATATATATATAAAAAAAAAAACTAGCCGGGCATGGTGGCGCATGTCTGTAGTCCCAGCTACTGGGGAGGCTGAGGCAGGAGGATCACTTGAGCCCAAGAGTTTGAGATTGCTGTGAGCTAAGATGACGCCATGGCACTCTAGCCCGGGCAACACAGTGAGACTCTGTCTCAAAAAAAAAAAAAAATCAACAAAAAGTACTGTTAGTATGCCTTCATTATTGGCTTTTAAATATAAAGATACTTTATATATTTATCAAGGCAAATCAATTGAGGAAAATATAATTACATAACTTAAAAATCTTTCAATTAAATTATATCACAATTTCATAAAATTTGAGTATACAGATTTTTATTCTAATGAGAATATCAATCTCTAGATTTTTAAAATTGATAGTGATTATTTCATATTTTTTTGATTAAACTTTTAAAAATCCATAACAAAAATAAGAGCCCCCTTTGTTATCTCTTTCAGGTACTAGTAATTTCTTTAAACTAGATATATTTTATATATTCACAAAAAATTTAGAACCTTCTGGAAAAAATAAAGTATATAGGTTGTTACACAAGATTACTGTATCTAAGCACTGGGGATAGGACTTATCTCACAGCCCTCTGGAACTGGCTCTGCAAGGTGCGTACTGCACCACCATGCCTGACAGGAGCATTCTACACAGAGCAGCTGGGTTCCCCTAGGTCAGGGGTGTGTGGCCTATAATGCCTGAAAGATGCCCTGAACTCTGGAATTTTGAAAATAGCAAAAAGGATATTTGAAAACCATGAGTAAAATATGACAAGACACCTATAAACACATCTATATCATATGTGGAATATCGCTATCTATCCATTTTTCTCTTTTTTTTTTTTGCAGGATGGATGCATAAATTTAGGATCTCATTCTTGCTAGAGCTAATTTCTCTGCCTGGAGCTGAATCACTTTCTGGTTCCAGACCTGGTTCTTCCACTGCTAGCTGTGTACTTGGACAGGTCACATAAATACTATGAATATCTGTATCTCCCTCCAGGAAACAAATGGTGCCATCACACCTATCCTGTTGTGTTAGCGGCTGTGTTCACAAAATGCTTCCCATGAGTTTTAGGAACCAAGGACTGTGTTTGAATCAACTTTTTATGCTGGCCTTAGCATAATGTCTGGCACATGCTGATACACAAGGCTAAACACAACAGTATCATTGCATGATGTTGCATATTGTGGGAAGTGTGACAACACTGTTTCATGAGTTTCAGATTTGATTTTTGAAGGAAACAGTCTTTAGTCATTGCATTGGCAGATAGCTCCAGGACCGATACAATTAAATTGAAAAGTTGGGGATAAAGGTACTCTCTGTACATTTCAAAAAGTTCTTTGGTTGGGTGGGGACAAATCTCTTTAAAGGAGAGAGTCAACACAACCAGATTCATTCCAGGTACACTGGTCGATAAACACCTTTGTGATAAACACAATGGCCATTTTGTGGTAATTCTTTTGTTGCCTATACCTAGAAGACAGATTCCAAGTTCCGAAATAAAGGTTTAAATAAAAATGCAAGCATACAGGAAATAAAAGAGTGACAAATTAAAGGATATGAAGAGACAGGGCCCACAGATCAGCTTCATCACCATGAAGACCACATGAGCTCTTAAGTCAAGGTCAGTCCATGTGAGGCAAGATATCCCTGAATGAAAGAATGGAATGGGGAGGCCAAAAGGAAAGAGAGATGGCTGGGGGAGAGGTCTTAGGAATTATACTGGTTGGGATCTCTGAACTAAAAAGGAAGGTTGCGATTCTCCCTGATTGTACTCTGTTAGATGGGTAGACATTGGCGAAATCAATGATGCGTAAGTACTGCACTTGCATTATCTGTTGCCATGTCTTGTTTTGCTTGTGCTAACTTTTTTGTTGTGCTACTCTCTGCATCTCTTCACAAAAGAAGTTGAAAATCTACCGTCTTCTGCATGTCAAGTGATACGCTAATGTGATATGCTAGCTGCCTTTACACACACAATCTCATTTAATGTTTGCATCAACATTGCGAGTTAAGTATATTTCCATTTTATATATGAGGTTTCTGAATCTCAGAAAGAGTAAATAATTGTCCAAGATGGGGCTAGTAAATAATAGACTCAGATCTGTCTGATTCCAGAGTGCTTCCCTCTCCCGATTCCCTTTGGCTACCGCTCATTGGCCAACATGACTAATATGGAAAAGTACACAAGAAGACATTCTCTTAAATACCGAGACATCTTCTCATGAGGGGTGGTGTGCCATTATAGGCCGTGGAACATAACAGATTCACTCTCTGGATAGTTACAGATACTTTCTGCTATTTTCTATACATAGTCTAGCATTCTAGGTTGCTCAGGTGACAGTAATTTGGTGTTAGTATGCAAAACCTGGCCTCACAGATGCTGTCTAGAAGATACTTAACTTTTACGATGAACATCACAGGGTAGAAAAGTTCTTTCATTACTGCTATAGTCAGGACAGACTATGAGAAAGAAACTCAGCTTTAGGAATACCTATTCAAATTTAACTCTAGGATATATAGGATTTCATGTCTAAATATATTGATTTATCATCAATTAAAACAGCTGCAGAATTCATTTCTAGGGATGAACACAAAAATGTAGCCATTCTTGGAAATTATCAGAATATTGCTGTTTTTCCTTATACCACTTTTTTTGGAGATACAGTTATTTTAGAAATTTCTTTTTGTCATTGCTTAGCTAATACTACAGCCACAGAATAGAGATATGGCTATGCAATTGGCTAAAGAAATAGCCATTAAAAGCTCTCTTAGGAGGAACTGGCTGCTAATGTCCCTGCCATCATCACCTTTGTTAACGAATCCTCAGGAAGGACCCAGAAGGCTAAACACAAGATAAAAGGCAGCACCTGCGTGGCAAACAGGGCCCTTGGACAAACATCAGCATTTCAAAAGTATGTGAGACCGTCTCAAAATGTTACAATTAAAAAAAATGCCAAGAGGTGATACCTCTAAAGTAATGGAAGAAGTTGTAACCTAAGAAAAAGAATGATTTGGGTGAATACCATTCTCAGAGGCACACAGACAACCTGGAGCTCTATTTATTTTCCTCTAGAATACAAGAAACAATGAGGTGTTGCATATCATCTTCATTGTAGGTAGCATAAAGCCCCTCATAAGCACCTGCGAGTTGAACAAGGGAGGTGAAGCCAATGGCTTCAGGGTGGTTTCTGACTCCACATTCTCCTGGGGATGACATTCTAATTGGAAGCCTAGTGAGGAGCGTGGTGAGGGCCAGTTGTGAAACACTCATGTGTGCTCCTTGCTGGTGGGAGACACAGAGAACTGGAGCCTGACTCCTACTAGATAGAGAGAAAACAGTTGAGGTCAGATTGTGCCTCCCACAGGGCACACAAAGGACAAGGGGCCAGCCGAGTAATTCTTAGGCAATGGATCAGGGGAGTATCATTTGGTCAGTTGACATGCTCAAGAGCCTGAGAGTCTCAGAGCATGGAACAGATGTGGGCGGTGCAGGGGGGCCGGCAGGGCTGAGTCCTCTTGGAGGACCAGGTCATGGAAGCTGAATGAGGCTGGATATGGGCCACCAGATGTCCAGGGAGACAAATTGGATAAACATGGGAACATAACGTATTGACCTGTTTCTAGAGGTTGCTTAAAACAAACAAA
Organism: Avahi laniger; assembly: GCA_963575035.1. Classification (NCBI taxonomy): domain Eukaryota; kingdom Metazoa; phylum Chordata; class Mammalia; order Primates; family Indriidae; genus Avahi; species Avahi laniger. Next base: position 6,164 of record CAUYSK010119121.1, on the reverse strand, counting down.
AAAAATAAAAATCCTACTTGATGTCCTTGCAATAGCTATGTGTGTGACCTCATAATCCTTTTTCTCCATGAGCAATAAAACCCAAACTTAATTTTGAATAGCAAAGCCAGTTCACTCTCACTTTTAATCTTTTGAGAATTCAAAAGAGAGAGCAAATTCAATATAGCATTTAACAATTGCATTGCTATCTGAAATTGAAATACATATGTGTATAAACAAACCTTTGGTGTCTTTCTATTTTGGTCTGACTCTGAAGGTGGTTGAGAGGAAAATTTTCAGGTGTCCTTATCAATCTCGATTTGTCTCTCATGCTGTGAACCTGTTATTTATTCTAATAACACTTATGTAAATATCATTCTCTAGTGCCTTGTCTGTATTTAAAGACATCCACGGAAGAAAAAGATACAGCATCAAAATACGAAGAAATAGAAGAGGTTAGACATGCTGTCTTATGGATATTTGTAACCATTGTTTAATTCCTTCCACAGTTTTCTGGTATTGATTAAAGACATTCATTATTTGTTACTCTGAGGCACACAGTTTAACATTATTAAGGAAGAAAACCAGCTAACTTATTGTGTGCAGATCCAATGTTACACCCTTGAAAGTATGAGCTGATTTGTATTTGAACCATGTAAGACGTTAGTCTGTGAAAGTCAACAGCCAAAACAGGTTACTGATAGGTTTGAAAAAAGAAAAATTAGGGAGGAATAACATTTTGACTTACATTTTTATCATAAAGCTAGAAAGAAATATAAACAGTAAACCACGAGGAACTGCTTTGTTGCAGTGTTTTTTTCTTTCAAGTGCATATAGAATCATGAACCAACCACCTCAGATGCCAAGAGTAAGTAAACAAATGATGTCATGGCGGAAAAATGCGTAGTTTTATAAATAAAATATTGCGCTATTGAAATCTGGGTCACACTATACAAAAGTGGCAATCTTTTCTTAACCAGTTCACCAAGATACTGCGGCATGTGCAACGGGGTTACCAGTCTTTCCTTTTCTTTCACAGGGCACCTCTCACTTCCCAAAGACTGAGAATATGGATTCGAGGTGACAATGGTGTGTTTGCTTACCACAGGCCTGTGTACATCCCAGAATGCTCTCTCTTGGCTATCAAGAATCTTCCTTTCGATTTTGTCTCTCTTCTTGTCCACTCTGTCAACATCGTAACAATGAATGATAAGCAGTGTTAATTGTAGTGCCTCTCTGGACAAAAGGCCACAACTTGAACAAATCTTCCAAAAGACTCACAAGGACTCACTTTGCTTGTGCCTCTGCTTGCATAAAAATGAACTCCCACTTCCGGGCAAATGCTCTCTGCAGCCTGGCCAGGCTCTCCTGAAAAACATACCCCAGGTGAAGACATGCTGGTATTCATCTTAACTATGCCCTTCTAGTTTATTTGCTATATGTATCTGTCACTGAAACAAGTATAAAATTTCTAAAGTACTGAGCATGCTCTGGTTCTGAATGATAAGTTGTGCTCACTGAATTCTGTTAATCTTCATATTAATAGTCTCAGAGGAAGCAGAAAGACCTGTTACAAATATTAATTTTTGTAAATAACCGACTTTAGAAAACACAACTAAAAATCCACTATGTATCTGCAAAATACTACAATATACTTGTAATGATAAAAGCACTCCAGGTGAATCCATTGGATTTTTCTGTGCCCACTTTATGTAGAAAGAGGAAAGCAAAACATTCCTACCACCGATTCAATCAGTCTATCCAGTTCCTGACAATACATGGAAACCCTTGGCAATCCACAGCCTGTTTCCACACACTGTTTTGAATTCAGTAAATCACAACAGAGCAACCATATGAACAAATGGCATCACATTAATTTTATCTGCTGACCAACCTGAAGCTTTTGCAAAAACTATTTTCCTGGTCAATGGTCTTTAATTTTCAGAGCATGGATAGCTTCACTACAGTATATATCTTAAGTTTTCATAGTTAAATTGATTTTTAGAAAATAAGACATGCTTCTTATTTGAGTTTGTGTATTTAGAATTTGAGTTTGTGAATTTAGAAGTTCACCATACTCAATGTGAATGAAGAGAAGAAACAAACAGGGATTTTTAAAGCTGTTGGTCTGTCTGATCCCTGGAAATCTGATCTTTACAATCCATGAATGTAGACGGTTAACAGAGTGCCCAGAAAAAAAACCACAGGACTTTCTTTCCCAGAAAGTCCTTGGTACTTACAGCTTCATAGTCTGCTAGCTCCAGTCTTGCCTTGTTTTGCATTGTTCTCTTGCAGAGGTAAACGGCTGAAAGGGGGAAAAAATGGATCATTTCTTGCCTGCCTATTAATATCAAGATAGTATAAATAAAAATATAGCATTATAAACCAAAACACTTGTCACTTTTTTCCAAGTTGTAATTTTTGATCTTGATATTTATTTAGACAAAAAATAAAATAAATAATGATGTAATATTATTATTGGAATTCAAAAACAGTGGCATTTATGGTATCCTAAGAAAATAAATATGTTAAGAAACTTGGTAACCATTTTTCTATTTTCAGTCAATGGTGGTCACAATTTTAACAGCCTAAGTAAACAAGGGAAAAAATGGAGCCTTTAAAAAAAAAAGAGACATTGAATGGACGCAAAAATCTAGATACACAAAGGACTTGTATGAAGAGGGAATCATTATTGGCACATTCAACGATTTCTAGGCTTTACTATCAACTGAAAGAGTCTGTTAATGTGAACCGAAGTCTTGCTTCATTTCACAAGGGCTGACCATTAATCATGTTGTCACTAGAAGAGTGTAACATCTTAGCTGTGGAAAACACACTAGCTTTTACAATATTTCCATTCTTCTGAGGACTCAGTCCCCTCAGCTACTGTGTGACGTCCACGTGGGTGGCAGATTTGCGGGGAACAGAGCGAGAAGAGGACGGTGACGGCAGTGTTGGGATTGAGCAACTTTCTTCAGTTACTTCAAGGTATCCTGGTGACTCTCATGATAATATTAAGACATGAAGAGCCCTCTGGTAGAATCCCAATATTTTTTGTCATTTTTTTCACGATATTTGAGTCTTGTGAAATTCAAGATAAATTATATCTGTTCTAGATGCGGAATAAATCCATTGGATGAGGAGCGTCAAATATTACTTTTTGCAAGGATAGCTCTGTGGGGATACCTTAGAAATACCATCACCTTTGCACTAAGCTGTATCCCCCTTAGTTGGCTAACAAAATCCGGTTGGTATCACTGAGGAAAAATAATACACAGAAAATTTGAGACCACTACGAATGTGGATAACTATTTACTCAATTCCTGTAGGGTTTCCTATATGAAGGACAGGCATGGGAGGGAGCCAACATTACTACAAACACTAAGTAAGAACCTGCATATGGTTTTAAAACGCATCTTTCTACAATCTACCATGGTAAATTTATTTTTCTATTAATATTAGTAATTTTCAAAAGTCAGACTTCAAAAACAAAAGCGACGTGGTGAGTTAACTTCCTAATTGGTCGTAGTGGACGCTCACTCCTGCAGGGTGTCTTCACTGTAGAGACCACTGCAACTTGCACGAAATATCGAAAATGTTCTAAGGTGGTTGGTAAAGGAAATTGTAGCGTATATGAAATACCCCTGAGGGCATCTCTTCATGACAGAAAGATGGAATCTTCTTCAATATCTAATTAAATAATTTCAGCTTTCCTGTGGAATTACCTTTAATCAAATTTCAAGTCCCAGCTAAGCCCTCCATCAGCCAGCCCTCCTGTGTCCCCTCCCTCATCAGCGACCACTTGCTTTATTGGTTCCTGCCATCTAAGCTTTGTTCTTTGCAAAATCAGTCCCCTTTTGGGAAACATGTTTCCAACCTCATTAGATAAACTAATAACTTAAAGCAGGAGTGGAATGATTTTTTTCTTTTTTGATGATTGCTCACAAAGATGTTACCCATCCTTTATACAGGTGTCCTAAGATGTGATTGTCTTTAATTCTCTGGGGAACAAAATGAAGGTGTGGGCAGTGCCAGGCACAGAGTAATTGTTTCACATCTATTTGTTCCATGAGAGAATGCACAAATGAATGAATAGGATATTTTCAGAAGGAGCTATTCAGAAGTCAAATCAACTCAAGTAATAAATTCTCCCCAAATGTCTACTTGATTCTTTAGTGTAAAGAAAGAGGGAGAAAGACAAAAGTCTGGGTTGGCAGAGTAAGGAATGATCTGGATACTGTTGAAGGTAGAGCAAATATGTTCATGAATGGAAAGGTCTGAACCCCACCAATCTAGTCTAGATATAGTTGCAGGAGGTGGACAGGTACAGAGGATACTTTTTCTTATTTCTTGGCAGAGACTATCAGCACTGGCAAATTGTGCCTGAGGTAGGAGGTCCAAGTAAATGAGAAAGGGTTCCAATTCCAGGCAATTTTCCAATTCATCAAAGATTGAAAATATGAGAGTACTTATGCATAGTCAAAACTACAGCCCTGGCCAAGTGTTTTTGTGCTAATCCCTAAATTATTTAGGCATTGAAAGTGCTCTAGATGGTGCTATGTATGGACCTAGGTCCAGATACAAAGAACGAATCTTTTAAAACATGACCTTTGAATATTTCCTGCTCTGCCAAAATATTGAAAATTCAACTAAAGATGCTATTTCTGGGGTTCTATTTAAAATGTTGTTTTCTATTATTGAGGGTTTAATTTCAATTCTAAGTTTAAATATACCTTTTTACAGTAGTTTTCTGGGAGACCATAATGAGACAATTTTCAGGACTTGGGAGTCAAACAAATACATAATTTAATAGGAGGTTATGTCACTAAGTGGTAGAAAGTTTGGGAAGGCCTGAAGTGCTATTCTGGCTAAAATAGCTCTCTAGTAAAGGCATAGAAATCGGTCCATATGCAACTTGGAATTTGGACGGAAAAGTCAAAGTTTCTGGATCACATCTCTAATTGAGCAGAAATGATAGAAAGTGAATGCTGACATTAGGTCTTTTCCTTTAATGTCATAAAGCTCTGTAAGGTGGAGCAGTCTCTGAAGCAAACACTGTTGTTCATGACAAAAGTATATTGAGTTGTATCACACAGATCAGTGAGAAAATCATGAAGACTCCAATATCAAAATATGGAAAAGACATGAATATGTAATTCACAAAAACTAGAAATACAAAAGCTGAGTAAATATTTGAAAATTACTCAACTTACAACCCAGGTAATGCAAATGTGACTTATATTGTGATAAAGCAACTTCCTATGTATATATTTTCTACCTTTTATTGTTTATTTTGTGGGTTAATTCTTCCCCTGTTCCTGAATTTAAAAAAGCAATTTGCACAATCTTGCTTCTCATGCTTGAGTAATTCAAAGAGTCCTAAATTATTAATAAGGATGTCCATCCCAAGTAATAATCGAATAGCCACCCTGCTGTGGGTGAAAGAAGCGTGTGTAACTTCTTTCTCCTCCCGCCAGGTCCTCCTGTGACCCCCACCAAGAACCACTAACTGAAGCCTCTAATCCTTCTGGGGTTGGAGTGTAGGAACGAAAGAGAGGAAAGGGCTGTGTTGGCATTCTTTTTTCCCTTTTGGAATAGATCTTTATTATATTTTGATACATAATTTCAATTTTAGTGCTGAGACAAAAGGTTAAATCTGTTATAGTAGGTAACTGAAATAAAATACATGCATACGAGAACTTTACTTTTTATTTATTTATTTATTTATTTATTTTTATTTCACCATAATATGGGGCTACAGATGTTTAGGTTACGTGTGTTGCCCTTGCCCCCCCCCCTCAGTCAGAGTTTCAAATATGTCCATCCTATTGCGTGGTGTGCATTGCACTCTTTGTGTATGCATATACCCGTCCCCTCCTCCCTCCTCCCCCCTCCCCCCTGCCCAACATCCAATAGATGCTATTCTTACATATGCACTTATGTGTTGATCCGTTAATGCCAATTTGATGGTGAGTACATGTGGTGCTTTTTTTTCCATTCTTGGGACACCTCGCTTAGTAGAATGTGTTCCAGCCCTTTCCAGGGTATATAAGAGGTGCTATATCACCATTGTTTCTTAAAGCTGAATAGTACTCCATGGTATACATATACCACAGTTTATTAATCCACTCATGTATTGATGGACACTTGGGTTGTTTCCACATCTTTGCAATTGTGAATTGTGC
>CAUYSK010119120.1:0-63096 GCA_963575035.1 Avahi laniger | reverse complement strand
ACCTTTGTGTTCATGCCAGCCTATGTCTACTCCTGCACTAGTACTGACCACTCTGTATTAGAATTGTCTGCTTATTTGTTTATGTCACCCTTTGTGAGCTCTGCAAAGTCAAGCACCAACTCCTGTGTCCTCATGGTTATACCCTGAGGGATTGGTCCATGGTAAGATCTCAGTCTGCTTTTGAGAAGGAAGGAGAGAAGGAAAGAAGGAAGGAAGGAAGGAAGGAAGGAAGGAAGGAAGGAAGGAAGGAAGGAAGGAAGGAAGGAAGGAAGGAATCTATGGGGTTACCAAGAACCTTTCAAAGTTTCCAATTGAGCAATGGAGGAACTAGGCAGGATGGATGATCTGGATTTACAATTTTTTGTGATAGTGTGGTGTCTTAGTTCATTTTGGCTGCTGTCACAAAACTATGATAGACTGAGTGGCTTAAAAACATATATTTCCCACAGTCTGGAGGCTGGGATGCCAAGATCAAGGCATCATCAGATTCAGTGTCTGATGACAGCTCTCTTTCTGGTTCACAAACAGCCATCTTCTTGCTGTGTCCTCATGTAGTAGAATGGGTAACAGAGCTCCCTGGGGTCTCTTTTATAACTACATTCATCCCATTTTTGAGTCCTCATGACCAAATCATCCCCAAACTTTCCATCTCCAAATACCATCACTTTGTGGAGTAGATATTGGGGATTAGGTTTTAACATATGAATTTTGGGGGGACACAAACATTCAGTCCATAGCATATTGTAAACCATCAGGGAAACATGGGGCTAGCCATGTTCTATATTCGATTAGTTTTTGTAACATTTATGTCCTTGGGAAAATGGCCTCAATGTTGGGCCTGTTGAAGGCATATCAAAAGAAAACAAAATTAGCAGAAGTAATAGAGGGCCTGAGCAATATGATAAAAGATCTTGGAGAATTCAGGAATGTTTGGCTAACAGATTTCAGAAGCAGCCTTGCCTTCTCCCTTTTCCATCCCTGACTCTGCTGAGGAGCAGAGAGGGATGAGAGGAGAACCTTCAAGATTAGGTCATATGGTAGCTAGACACCCAGTGCGGGGGCATGGCTGGTGTGTGGGAGAAGTACTCTGAGTCCCAAAGGTGCTGGCAAGTCAGTGTCCAGTCTTGACTCCCTTATCTCCATTGGCTTCTTTAGCACAAATCTGTTGGTTTTATCCTCCCAGCATTCATTCGTATGTACTCTGGTAACAATACAGTGGTTTTTCCTTTGGGGAATGACTACATTCAAGCTCTAAATTCTAAGCCCACATGGTCATGGTCATCTGACCCATCCCTCTGTTTGAAGAGTCAGTAGGTAAACCAAACCTGCCAATCAGTGTATTGTAGCCTTTCCATCATAATCATAAATTTTCAGGAGACACAAGACCTAAGCCCAGCCACTGAGAGTTAATTCTGGGATTTTTGTAGGAATTATTGGAAAGAGAAGCTCTCTTACCATTTGACCAGAAGCGAGGAGTGTGTCAGCCTGGATCTGCCGAGGCCTCGAATGGGGAAGGCAGGTCTGTGAGTGGAACCAAGATAGAGGAAAGCAGGGCAGAGGTGGGAGCAAGCAAGTCCTGAAGGCTGTTTGAGCCCTTGTATCCACCTCTCCTGAAGTTTTTCAGGCCTTTCTGTTTGGTGAATTTTTGAGCTTAAGCCAGTTTGAACCGGGTTTCCGTTCTTTTGAATAAAGGAGTTCTGTCTGCTATTTCTCTTTTCTGGCCTCCCATTTTTTGGTAAGAACTTATCCCTGTGGCTCTGACGTTTGTAGACTTCCCTTCCCGCTCTCTATTTTATTATATTAATGCTATTTTCCATGCATCTTTATAAACTGTTTTCCCTTATGGAAAATGGATAGAAAGGAGGTGTTCAGAGAGTGACTGTTCCCAGAGAGAGGTCTCCTGTCAGACCATTGGCCAAGAGAATGTCCCTGGGGTTTGGGATTTTCAGGATAGCAGAGGACCACATGGGAGGCAGGAAGGGAGCAGAGTCTTCTCTTCAAAGATATCAGAATGCAAAACTTCATGGAGGAGCTGGGTACCTGTGTTAACCCACACTGGGAAGCTTGCCAATCTGGTATCCAGCATAAGATATTCCATTGATTGCAAACTTGAAACACAGAAAAGAGAAGAGTGTACCTAGAAAGAAAGGAGGATAGTAAAGTATCTACCAATTTGTCAGGGCAAGAATACCAGATTATCAGAACAGTTTCTAGAACAAATATATATATATAAATATATGATTATGAGTTATTAAATATAGCATAGTATGTTTATGAAAGCACAGCACGTACAATATTTTTCAGTACTATTTTTATCCACTCCAACCCTGCAAAAAATTTTTAAAGATTTGGCATGAAAAAGGAATAAGATTTGATTATCTGGAAAATTTTCTTATATGTAGCATCTCTTTTTCTGATGAGGCCTGATAAATGGAATACTACTGTATTGGATATTGTCCTGCCCAAACATGAGTTCTTTTCAAAGTCCTTCTATAAGTCTGTTGTAAAGGTTCCAAGGAGAATATTTCTTACATTTTGAAAGTAAAAGTCATATCTAAAATGCAGATTCATGGGAAAAATGGAAAGCCCCTGGGTCACCAATAGCTCTGGGACCCAATGCTAATGGTCAGGGTCCGGGGCAATAGTGGGCTGCCCAGTGCTGGTTGCCCAAGACTATGTGTTTCCTCTCTCAGCCAAACAGGAGTCTTATAAAGCAGTGCCCCCCATCCAAACTCCAAACTCCATGAAAATGGACCTTTGTGAAGAAGAGAGGGAGAGGGAGAGAGAGACACCTCACATCCTCTGACACAGCTGGTTAAAGGGCTGTCAGCCCTATTTAAAAACAAGGAAATTAAGAAGGGGCTTGTTCAGGCCCACACATCGAGTCAGAGGAAAAGGCCCAAAAGGATACTCAGAAATTCCTGGCTTGAACAAATAGCCCTGCTGTCTCTCATCAAGTCCTCCTGCCAACCAAATGGTGACAGATTGAGGCCTTTAAAGCACTCCAAGGCAGATGACATGCCAACCAGCACCACCTAGTGGAAGAGAAGGATTAATCAACTCACATCTCTCAACACTCCTGCAGGGTTGTTTATTCATTCAACAAAGGACCTATGAGAGCGGACTCTTCATTAGGTGCTGTGTAGGACAAGTTGGAAAGTTACAAGGAATAGAAAGGGATATGCCAAGAGCTAACAATATCCTGGCCAGTGGAATGTTCCAGAAATGTGGAGAGGGAAAACTGAAATGTTTTAACATTATCAACTATCACTGGACTTAAATTTATAAAATTAGGAGGCATATATTTTGAAGAATCCAAGGAGAGTATTTTTTACATTTGAAATTGAATCTCATGGGCAGAAAAGGAAAGAGGGCAGAGAGATGAAGAGGCACTTTCTGGGCTCGAATCTGTTCGTTCTCCTTCATCTGGTGGCCATTTTTATTCAGTCAGTAGAAGGGAAGCCACAAGAGAATTTGTTGATGAACAAGGGATCAACGTACATAGAAGCTAGTATGGAACTTCTTGCTGAAAATTGTGCCCCCACCCTTAACACAGAACCAGAAAAACAGGTATTCTTGCCTATAGCTTTCTCTATTGTATTAGTAGTAGGCAGATTGGAACAAAACTATAACTAGAATGATTGCAAACTGCTCCTTTGTCCCAGATACAGCTTGGGTGTCCTGATTGATGCTTGCTTTTGCACTCTCAAAAATACATGTGAAATTAAGACTCTTAAGTACAAATGAGCAAAATCCCAACTAGAACTAGCTCAGTCCAGGAAGAGGGAGCTTATTGGAAGATTTCTAGGGGTATTTTATGTAAACAAAGAAATAGTTGAGAGGTGCCTCTGGACCTCAGGAACAACAGGAACCAAGGACCTTGTCTCTGGTCTCTCTGTGGGTCAGTTCCACTTTTTCTCACAGGGAAACAGCTTTTCATTTGTGATGGGAAGAAAACCACTGGTACTGTCCAAATCTCTCCTTTCACAGCTTCTGCTGCTTGAGAGGGGCTGGCCCCCTTTCCTCAGCTCTAATTTTTTAAACTCTGCAGAGGTACTGACTGGCTTGGTGGAGGTCGGATATCCATGGGATGTTGTTCTTATAATGCCGCAGATGCCATATAGATCATGAAACAATGGGACTTTGGAATCACCACTTCAGCCTCCCATGAGACCTCAAATGTGGAACCTTATTTCATTTGGGGGCTCTCCCCTAAACACATTCTATAGATCCCAGACCACCCAGAATTCAACAGGAAAAGGTCAGTTGCCAGGGACAACAAGCTGCCTGCACGGAACACAGATCAGGTGCTGACGGTCCAATCCACATCCATATTCGTATCGGAGAGAAAGATAGTTCTAAACACAAACATGCTGATCTAGAACTGAATAGAATCTTCATGTTGCATGTTTGTTGAGCTAAGAAGGCAGAAAGTATTCCAGCCTGGGCTTTTTCTACCGGGAGAGTACCAAAGGAAGTAGACATATCTATGCCCAGGAGCCCTGGGCGGTGAGAGGGGATAATTTGAGGCGGGGAGGGGGAAATCAAAGTATTGGATTTGAGATAGCAAATCTAGGCCTTCCTGTGGCTGTATGTCCACCCATGACCACAGTCTACACACAGCACACTGCAAAATCATAGTCTACGCACAGCACAGTACTACTTCGAGCTTTTGTTCCTTTTGCCAGGAGAGTTGGAAGCCCTTTCGCCTCACACTGTAAGTCTGGACATTTTTGCAACCAAATTAAGTCCAACTTGGGTCAGAAAGTTCTTGACAGTGGTGACAAGTGGAAAAAATGGATTCAATCTTGAAATGGTTGAATTAGTGTGTTCTTGTCCTAGTTTTCAGCTAGTGAAGGTAACTGTCCCTGAAAATCAATCTAATATGAGATAGCATTCTAAATTGTGACTGTGATTTGTCAAGGTATAAAAGACTCTAGGGTGATATAAATTTTCTCCTTTTTATCCCATTCAGATGAGGATTTCTCAGTCAGTAATTGCAATGAACCCAGAGGAAGGGGTGACGGTGAGAGGAGGGGAGATGAATTAAGGAATAATGCCCAAAGTATGGGCAACTAATTTCACAATCATTGCGAATAGCTATTTTATCAAATGGCAGCTCATACAAGAATTGAAAAGACATTAAGGAAAAGATAAAGAGATTCTATCATTGGCGGAAAAGTTATCATTAAACCAATAGGGTGATAAATAAAACAGAGGAGCTTATCAGCAGAAGGGGTCTTCAAGGGAAGTGGGGCAGGTCACATCACAGGACATTTGATGAAGCCAACAGCCCAAATGAAATTCTGCCTCGGAAGGGATTGTGGTTAGGGGAGATGAGATGAAGAGGTAGAATCATGGATTCAAGCATGGATTAGATCACCTAAAAGGATGGCATCTGTCACCGTTGCAATTAAATATTTCACTGCAAGCCCTGATTTTCTTCTATAAAATGAGTGCTTTCTGATACCAAAGGGCAGAATTTTCACTTCCCTGGTTGCTACTAAAACCAGACTGCTGGTTCCACCATTAAAAAAAATGAACAACCACATAAAAATTTAAAGTCAGCTCTTAGAAGCTATAAATTCATAAATCCACTACACTATTATAGATGATAGAACTAGTCTCTTTGCGGCGATGGATATTCCCATTTTGATGTACAACACCCTGAAACTCCACTTCATTTTCTCTTCATCAGCATTTGGTATGTGCCTAGAATGGAGAGGATTTTGTTACTGAATAATCTTTTTGTGTGTCCCATGCAAGGATGCTGAGGAGAGAATTCGGTGATGTCCTAAGAGTAGCTGGGTACTACGGAAAACATATAACAGAAGTAGAAAAAAGAAACACAGCTTTAGGAGGGTAAAGTAGGGATCATTGCATCAATGCTATTATAATTACATCCCAAGTTAAAAACTCTTAATTTGTTCATTGTTCATCCAATATGCATTAAAAATATTTGTGCCAGACTCTGGAGATAGAAATATAAAATTGCACACCAGCCCCTCCTCTACCCTCTAGGACTCCCACAGCTCTTATGAAAGATCAACTCACTTCACCCCTGTATTAGTCAGGGATTCTTTGGTTGCAAGAAACAGAAATCCACTCAAGCTTCTTAAGTAAAGGAAATCAGAAGAATTAGAGTACTGAAAACGGGAGCAACTCAAATCTCTCTCTCTCCCTTTCTCCCTGACCTTACTCCTTTGTTTACAGGTTGACCCAGAATTGCTTTCATTGGATCCTCAGCTTTTGAAACTATAAGACTTTATAGTTGTAGCACCTGCTTCTGACTTAGTGTCTTTGGGCGCAATTTCAAATCAATGAGAAAGAAATTCTGATAGACACAATTTAGGTCAAGTATCCATTCATGCATTCCACAAATATTTAATGATCACCTCTTATGTACTAGGCACTATTCAAGGCCTTGGAGTTCTACAGTGGACAAAACAACATTCATAACCTAATATGCTTACACTTCGAGTTGGGATGGGCGGGTATAGCACAGATAAGAAAGAGCAGGATTTATAATACAAGCTCAGGGATGATAAGTGTTATGAGGAAGAATAAAGATGGGTAGACAATAGAGAGTGACAGAGAGGTGCTGTTTTAGGAAGATATTCTGACCAGGTGTTGCTAAGAAGGTGAGGTGAGCAGAGATCTCAAGAAAGCAAGAGAGCAGGATACGTGGTCAAGGGCATTTTAGGTAAAGGATCTGTGAGGGCTCATGCCCTGAGATGGGCCCAGCAAGAAGATTACCAAATACTTTTTAAGTGTTTTACATGTGTCCTTGAGAAGAGATTACTGTTATTATCCTCATTTCACAGATTCAAAGAAGCTAAGGAACATGCCCAAGTTCAAGAGCAAGAAGGAGAGTGGCCTGAAAGGAGGTCCAGAATGGAATCAGAACACAACCATGTAGACCGTGCTAAAGATCTGGGGAATCATCAGATGGATTTGAACAGCAGTAAAGAGTCATGACCTGACTTTTATTGTAAAACAAAGTTCGCACAAAGTCACCCAACCAGTAAGTGGCAGACCCAGGATTCAAGTCCAGGCAGTCTGGCTTCAGAATTCAAGTTCTTAGCCAATGCTTGACTCCCTCTCACCATGATGCAAGGTCTCATAGTAAGGTTTTCATGAAGGTTTTCAGACCCTCTGAAGGCTCATCAATGCTTTCAAATACATTAAACTTGCAACCTGAAGACAGTGATAGAAATGGATTTTGCATAGCAGTTGGGTCTTCTTTCACACTCAAAAAGACACATGCATCTTTGCTCTGGCAACTCCATTCATTTAATTCATCATTGAAAGCCCTGGTATAAGCTGCCAGCTACTCCTAGTACTATTCAGAACAGATTTTTCTCCATCCCCTACCACCCGGTCATCTTCACCCTATCTTCTACGAAACAGCATGTGGATTACCTTTTATAAGCAAAAAAAAAAGTCCTACTTAAGCAGAGTCACACATCAAGGTGGTGATTGGCCACAGCATTTCAGAAAGAATGAGAAAAAATAAACTGCAACTGGTAGTATCCTTCTCTAAGGATACCCTCCTTTCAAGAATCTCTTTGTGGAGAATATTAAGAAAATTGGGACCTGCTTTCTCCAGAATTGAGTAGTTTTCAAAGTTTATGTCCTTTGCTAAAGAGTGACTGTATTTACATGGTACAGGCTCAGGGTGAAAGATTACATGATGGAAAAACCAGAGCACACAAGAAACCAATCCTTTTCTTCAAATTATAGGACAGACTTGACAGCCAAGTGGACTGATTCCAACTGACCAGAAGCCTTAATTTACTGAAATTACTGCCCTGTGTCTATTTTTATGAAGAAGAATAAGATAAAATGGCAAAAGTTTTGTTATAAATAATCCCAGCCCCAGGTGCCAAGTAATGAGCGAAGGAGTGTCATGCACACGGATTCAGCCCAAACTATTTGTGGCAACAGCACTAAATAATGCAAACTGATGTTTAATTGGATTCATTCATTCATTCAATAAACATTTTTTGAGTGCCTACTATATTCCAGGCACTGTTCTAGGCCCCAGAGAAACAAGTCTGGATACAATAAAATTCTTCTCTTATGGAGCTTACATTCTAAGTGTGTGGGGGGCATAGATGGAAAATAAATATGCAATATAATAGATAGTGGGTAAGTGTTGCAAAGAACAAAGTAAAGCAGTACAAGGGCAATAGACTGAGGGGAGAGTTGAGCGGCTGATGGACGCTCAGAATTAGAAATTTTAGGATGTCCAGGAAACCAGTGGCTTAAATGCTGTTAAGATTTATTGAAATGATTATTTTACTATGTTGTTAGTGTCAGTGTCCCATCTGGACCATTTTATCAATGGTGATCATAGGAAGTTTTTCTGATTAGGTGGCATCTGAGCAGAGATTTGGTCCAGACTATGACATAATCAGAGAAAAAGTTGCTTTAAGTAGCCATATTCTGCTAAGTCAATGCAGAGAACAGATTCCTTTCACAAATAGTTTCAACAAGGTTTTCAAAGAAAACATTAACTCTCAGTTAATTAGAAAATCCAGTTGACCAGAATTCCTCTTAACCCCATTTCATAGACACTACAGATAAAGGAAGGCAATATATGCATTTATGTATACAATATACACATTTAAGCATTCTTAATTATCTACCTAGAAACAACATGCTATAGTGGAAAAAGAATGATCTTCAAAATCAATGAAGATAAGGGGAGAAATATTTGGTGGACTCTACTTAGAATCCCAACTCTACCTGTTTGTGATTTTGAGTCAATCGGGTAACCTGCCCAGGTTTCACTTTATCTATGAAAAAATGATACAGCATGGACGCTCAGACTGGCTGAGGATTAAACAGATTTCATATGCAAAATGTAAGTCTTACATAGGCTCTTAGTAAGTGCCTAAAAATATGTTAATCTTATTCCCCCAAGATATCTAGAGAATTACTAATTCATGAATAGTGTCACAGAGCAATACAAAAACGTAAAATTTTATTTCTTTTCCCAGAAACAGAATTAGAAATTTTAGGATGTCCAGGAAACCAGTGGCTTAAATGCTCTTAAGATTTATTGAAATGATTATTTTACTATGTTGTCAGTGTCGGTGTCCCATCTGGACTATTCATTTAAAGTCTTTTATTCCAGCTAAATATCAGGTCAACACACAATAATGAGAATGAGTACCATGTCTGGAATTTCTCCTTTGGATGCTAAACCCTGAGACTGTAACAGCCACTCAGCCATGATAGGCCTATGCTCAGATACAGCCTCTTATTGTCATCAAGATTAACGTTTCTTCTTGGTCCAGGGTGGGGGGGTGGGTCCAAGGAAATGCGCACCTGTGAGTTTCCATGTAACATTCATTATAACAGTTTTGGAAACCCAGTATCCACTTCATTGCATTTCTCCAAAATTGATGGATGGGACCCACTCAGTCAGTTTTAAGCTCACTTGTGTATTTTTCTTCCCCTTATTACACGTTTATAGCACTAGGATTACAAGAAAATCCCTACATCCTGTCTAGTACTCAGTACTCCATGTGGTGGTTTTTTTAAAATAAATGAATGGGCTATTTTCTCATTCCTGTTGAGTTATTTCAGGAAGCTAGTGGTGAGAGAGCTGCAGGGTGCCTATCACTCTTCTCTTTCCAAAATTATTTTCAAGTTTTCCCTGAACAAATCTAGCAAGTAGAGATTGAACTACTGTTGACCACCACCATGTTGTCCTTATCCCAAAACCTTTCTCCAGCAGTTCACTCTATTTTTACAGATGTGATGTCAGGCTTTCTCAAAATAGAAAGATAAGATATTGCTCCATTATAAACTCACCTTTAACATGGGCATAAATTCTACTTGAGCTGGTATTATGTACATACCTGGAATAAACCTCACTGATCCTGATATCTGAAAATTTTCTCTAAGGTGAGCTGCCCTAGAGGAGGTCAGCTGATCCCTGGGAGACCCAGAGCACCTGATCTTTGCCTGTTATTTTGGAGCCCTTTGCGTGCTTACTAACCCTGGCCTATGTGAACTTGTCAGCTTGGATCCCCAACACTAAATATGAAGTCAGTGATAAACCTAGTTATCAGATGGGCATTTTGGTACAGTGATAATAATCAAATCTTTATAAAGAAGACTATCGCTGAAATGAATACCACTTTTACATAGCACTTTCCAGGATATTAGCTTATCTCCACAAGTCAATGTGGAGGAAATTATCATCTTCATTTTACACGTGAGAAAATCCAAGACTTGAGAAGTTAAGCAGTTTGCCCAAGATTACATAGCTAGTAAATATCAACTGGAACTGCATCTCACGTGCTCAGAGTTCAAATCTCCTCTCCTCCCTTTCCTAAGGTCTTCCAATTCCTGTACCCCATAGATACATTTATTTGTTAGTTCATTACATTAGCTACCTACTTCTTTTCATGCTATTTTACCTTATTCCAAGACTCCCAATATTCAGGTAGCTGATGCTCCCTAGGTCCTCAACAAATCTCTGAAGTCCAAAATTGACTCTCAATTGAAGGAGGTGGAAAGTATGTTTTCAGACAATAAAAATTACATCAGAACACATGTAGCGCTGGGCTTAACAACAAAAGAGATTCAGCTATCTCTTTCATTCCTTTGTAAGATTTACATGAAACTCTTTTTACTCTTTGAAATCCATCCTGTTCATCTCAAATCATAGTCAAATCTTTCAACATTCACTATCTAGACTGCTTGCTTGGCATTTCATCATGAATTGCCTATGTACTTCATGTGTTATGGACTTGAATTATTTTTATTGTCTCATTGATTTTTCCATTTATGAATTGCCTCCCAACTAGAAGCTAAGCTTGCAGAAAAAAAGCAGGGCCATATCTTAAACTTTTTTCAATCCCTTAGATTTAAGGTTGCCTATAAGAATACTTATAAAAACAGAACCAGGGAAAATATGTTGTTATATCTATGAGAATTGTCTACCCACTCTCTCCTTCTTTTTGGCTAACATAACTGAGTTTTCTGGGTAGTCATATGATCCAGAAATGTCAATGAGATATAAGTAGCTTTTGTTTCCTGTTAAGATGAACAGAGAGAAGACAGGCTGACCTGCCTCTTCTCTTTCTTCCTGACTTGAATGTGGACATATAGCCTGCTTCTGTGGCAGCCATCATGTGACATGAGACACCAAGCATTAGATTGAGAAGACAACAGCCAAAACCGGTAGAGCATAAATATAGAAGGAAAAAGCCTGCCTGTGTCTCAGATGACATCCATCAGCAGCTGCACCAGTGTAGAATCATTTCCCTCCAGTCTTCCCATGAGTGAGATATTACGTGTCTGTATCGCTTGAGCCATTTCTAACTCTGACTGTATATATTCAGAGTTTGGTAATGAAGTTGAACCACACATCTTTCTTTGAGCTTCCAAACAGGCAAAACAATAGCGTACAAGAGATGCTTGATTAGTTATTATTTGTCATTGTCTTTGAGGAGAAAATGTATCAGTGCTTCAGGAGGAATAGCACTTCTCATGGAACTTAGCTCTTTAAGAAATGTCTCAGGCAAGGGCAACATACGTAACCTAAACATCTGTACCCCCATAATATGCTGAAATAAAAAAAAATAATAAAAATAAAAATAACAAAGAAAGAAATGTCTCAGGTAGGGCACTGTAGAGAGACAGTTATGGTGGAAAATATATTCAAATCGTATCCCTGTCTTAAATGTAAAAATAGATTTCATATGGTTGTTTCCTGTAGTAACTTTTAATGTAAGCTGAGGATGTAATACAAACCTTAACGCAGTGAAGACAATTATACAACAGACTATTTAGCTCATGCAGACTAAATAACATTTTGTTGCACTTCACAGCCACATAAACAATATATTTTTTAAAAATTTCCTCACGTAAAGAATTTTGATCTATCCAGGTTGCTGTACAATCAACGGAGGGAAAACATTGTTTTTCTATTAGGTAATTTAAAATTTCACAATGGAAACATCATCCTCCTATGGAAACTTCCCAAATTATTGCTATGAAAGGAAGAAGTTTTAGGGTCTGAGTTTATCTGTTTCACAAAGGTCTCCTTTGATTCCATTAATTAAATCATTGCTTACCTCTATCTTTTTGCTAGTTAGAAACAAGGTCCTTTAATTGGTTCTTAGTCTATCAGACAAAACCAGCTGGCCCATTGCTGAATGAGGGAAAGAGGAAATACTGACTCAACCCATTTGAGCAGAGAGCAGCGTGGGCAGGGAGGGTCAACCTTACACATCTTTTATTACCAAATAGCTCCAAGTCTCTTGACACTGGATGAGTGGGAGAGAATAGATTACGCTTCTAAAGTAGAAGCTATCTAGGAGGACAGGAAAATAGCTCTTTGGTTTACAAAAGGGTGGAGAGGCTGCCTTCTACATAGGCCACCATTTGATCATTTGGGTATCTGTGCAGCACTTGCGGGTTTAAAGGCTTAAGAATCTGAAATCATTAACACAAAACTGGAACTCAGCCTTGGCGTTTTGTCTTGGGAACAAAATTGGCCCTGAGATCCATAAGTGACTCATTGAGGAAATACTTGGACACTGCACAATATGAGGGCAATATTTCAACAACAGGCAAACATGTATTACATGAGGAAGAATCACAAATGAAAGGAAAATAAATTAAGGAATCCAGAAACCAGAGAAAGGATCACAGCAAGAGGCAGATATCATTACCCTGGAAGTGAAACGCCAGCACTTTGGAAACAAAACGTATGTGCTAGAATCATCAATGAATTTGAAATGAGACTTAAAAAATACCATACCAGTTTGCCTTCACTTTCTTTTGTGCTTGCTGCATGCCAAATAGTTGAATATAAAATATTCTAATGGATGTAAGAGCATTTTACAAATTAAGTGCTCTGAAAATATAAGCCATTAGCATCATTCCTGGGGAAGAGGAGACCACCATGTTACTCAAATTATGATGTCTACTAGCCAAATAGTTTGCCCAGAAGGAAACTCTGAAGCCATGAACCAAATTGAAAAAGGGAAAAAACAAAAACAACTGAACAATTTTTCCGTGTTTGGCCTTGAACTAGGTTATAGCCTGTTACCAATAAGAACTCTGTTTAACAATGGGATATTAGAATTATGGTATCCTGAAAGGAGAATATTTGTACTTTTCTGCACTGTTTCAGAGGGGCAGAAAGAATCTGAGCCATGGGCCATAGCTCCTCAGCCAGGGCTGGCAAATGAGCAGGGTGTTACCCTTCTCTCTCCCGTGCTCATGGCAGACATTGCTAATCAATCATGACACTCTGCTACTCTCATTAACAGCCTTGGGATTCTTGTCTACACAGCCTTCCAGAAAGCTACTATCAACAAATCAGAGTTCCAATGTTGAGCTGAAACCTAATTGCCTTCTTGGCCCTAGGCTGTTTAGAATACTATTTTAGGTCCCCACTCAGCTTGATGCGAGGAGTTGATCCAACTCTGTAGAGCACATGAAAAAGAGATATCCACTTAAGGAGTCATAATTATGATGATGATAACAAACATCGAGAGCAACAATCATGGTAATAATAGCATCTGCCATTTAGTTAGCCCTTATTGGTTCCAGGAATTGGTTGAAATGCTGCACATGTTATTGTTACCTCCATTTACACATGAGAAAACTGAGATAGAGGAAGTTACTAACTTGCTCAGACTCATGGGATTTAAACCTAGTTCTGTTTGACCCCAGAGCCCACATTGTTACCTACATCATTAATAGAACTCAGGTTCAACCAGGGGCTTTATAACATGGTTAATTATCTGCCTCCATTTAGAGCTTTCTGTGAAGGGGAGAATGAACTCTTCCTCTCCTTTTCTTGTTGAAACTGGTGGCCGTGGCTACTTCCTGAAATGTTGACGTTTGCTGGAAGTTTACTGTTACTCTAGACAGTGCAGAAAGAAATTCCAGTTATCTCAGACTTCAAAGTATTTGTATAAACTCAGCAAAGTTCACACTGTTTGCACAAACAACTTTTGCAGGAAACGAAGATGTCATCTTTCTCTATTTTACATGTACAATCATCCTCCACCCTACCCTGTGACCCTAGGACATGATCAATTAGGATAAAGGCAGAGGACA
Source organism: Avahi laniger (assembly GCA_963575035.1). Lineage (NCBI taxonomy): Eukaryota > Metazoa > Chordata > Mammalia > Primates > Indriidae > Avahi > Avahi laniger. The sequence goes on along the minus strand of CAUYSK010119120.1, from coordinate 48,999 downwards.
GGTCTCAGTCAAGGCAAAACAGCCTTGACATGCAGTGAGAAAACCAATCGAATTTTCTGGGGTTTCAAGAGCTATTTTGGTAAAGATTTTCTTAGAAAATGAGAGTTGTATAAAGATACTAGATAATATCCCAGTCTTGATCACATCCGGGACACAACTTGAGTTTGGTCTTTCCGGAAGCATTATTATGGACATGGGAACACAGCCAGAGGGAAAAAAAACAAACAAAGTTTTACAGCTTTCCAAGTCTTACTTGTGGTGAATAAAGGCAAAATTAAGAACCAACTTCAAAGTCATGACACATACCACTTTATCACTAAAGCCCAACATCTTTAGTGTTTCCTACTCTTCAACAAATGTTACTCAGAGTGTGATAACAAGATACAACAGAGAAATAGCTAACTACCAAATCATTTTCTTATTACTGAACCTGAAGGACCAGGTAAGTTTCTTTTTTTATCTTTTTATTGTTTATTATTAAGGTGTACAACATGATGTGTTGATATGCATAGCAAAGTGATTACTAAAGTCAAATAAAATATCTATTATCTTACACAGCTATCTTTTTCTTTTGTATGTGGTAAGAGTACCTAAAATCTATTCTCTGAGCAAATTTCTAGTATACAATATTATTAATTATATTTCTCATGTCATACAGTAGATCTCTATACTTATGTGTCCTACATAACAGCAACTTTGTGCCCTTTGATCTACATCTTCCCATTTCCCTGCCCTTGGTAATCACCATTTGTACTCTGTTTCTATGAATTTGACTTTTTTTAATTTTTGGTTTCTACAGATAAATGAGATTATGCAGTATTTTTCTTTCTGTGCCTGGCTTATTTCACTTAACACGATCTCCTCTAGGTTCATCCATGTTGTTGCAAATGCCAAGATCTCTTTCTTTCTGAAGGCTTAATGATATTCCACTGCATATATACACCATCTGAACTGATGTCAATGGACACTTTCGTTGTTTCCATATCTTAGCTATTATGAATAATTCTGCAATAAACATGGGAATGCACGTATCTTTACAAGGTGGTGATTTCATTTTCTTTGGGTATATTCCCAGAAGAGGGATTGCTGAGTCATATGGTAGTTCTATTTTTAATTTCTTTAGGAACCTCCATACTGTTTTCTGTAGTGGCTGCACCAATCCACATTCCCACCAACAGTGTACTAGGGTTCTCTTTTCTTCACACCCTCCCCAACAACTGTTATCTTTTGTCTTTTTGATAAAAGTCATCCTAACAAGTGCGAAGTGATACCTAGGTAAGTTTCTTCCGATGGAGTGGGCAGAATTGTGTTTAACAACTTCAATTCTTGTAAGTTCTCTCCTCCTTCCTGCATATTCCCCATCTTTGCCCTGCACCCCTGCACACTCAAGGATACTTTGCTGTTTCTAATCCCTCTTTCTATCTCTGCTTCAATGCTCCCATCAAAACTTGTCTTTCCTGGGTCCCTTTCCTTCCAGATCCAGCTCTTTGCTAAAAGGTCAATAAATTAAATCCACACAAAATAGCCATCCAGATTTAATCATCTTGATATTTCTAGCAGCGTGTCAGGGCTGGTGGGAAAATGAGTTGGACTTGGGGGAAAGGGCTGTCAGATTCTCACCTAAAAAAATCAAAGCAGGTAGGTATCCCCTCTGCCTGTGAATAAGGGCAGCACTGATGCCTACCTTACAGGTGAATTGTGGTGAATTCTAACACTGAATGTCACAAACCCAAGTGAGAAGAGATAAAACAAAACACACCTTGAACCACGTGCCCCAGCCGTCCTACACCTCCAACCGGAAATGATGCAGATGCACACTGCTGATAAGCTAGAGGCAAAGGCCACGACCAACCGTCCACCTCCCCACGGCCCCCCACTCCACCCCCAACCCCTCTGTGTGCCTCTGCTGCAGTGTGGAAAGCAGCAGCCCCTCTCATGCTGGGGACATCTGCGGCTGCAGTGGCAGTTGAACCATTGAGAGGAATAATCACAAGGCCCTGCTGACGTCAATACTTGGAAAATAGCTTTGCCTCTTTTAAATAGCTGCTGTTGTATTAAGCAACATCACTCAAAGTAATCAAGGTGATCTATATGTGAACAATAGCCAGGGCGCTTGAAGTGTGTGCTCCTGCTTCCCAAGTGCACGAATGCAGCGAGCTTACCAGAGTGGCTTTGCTCAGAAGTTAGCATAGGAGACTGTTCCTCTGCTCCTCTAGCTCCCTCTCCCTTCCTCTTGGTCCTGATCTTGAATACTTTTCTTGGCTTTGACTGCTATCTCTTATTTATATATCTATATCTATATATATCAAGATATATATATATATCTTGATGAAGAAATTCTTGATGGATATTTTTAAATAGTCATGTACATGTACTACTCAGGAAGCATTCATTATACAACAAAAATGAGAAAGAAGTGAGGCTGAGGATGGGAGTAGAAGGAAGATTGTGCCCTTTGATCAGACTGAAATTCAATTTTCTTCATTCATTTCTGTAACCAAATATGAGCCCTAAGGACTTATGTTCTTTGTGCAAATACTAGCATACCAGCAAAAGAACATGCTCGTAGCATGCATTTTAGATCTTTCACATAGCAGGTGTTATCTCTGTGTTATTGGTGGGAAAACTAAGGCTCCCAAGTGGTTAATAACTGCCGTTTTTTGAACACTTACTATGTGCCAGGGATGCATGAAGCATTTTGTATACATGTGACAACATTTTGCAAAGTGGATCCTGCTGTTAATATCATTTCACAGGTGAGGAAACAGATTCACAGCTAGAAGGCAGGATACAGCCAGGATTCAGAATTGTGTTAAACACAATTCTGCCTACTCCATTGGAAGAAACCTACCTAGGTCTCACTTCCCACCTGTTAGGATGGCTTTTATCAAAAAGACAAAAGATAACAATTGTTGGGGAGGGTGTGAAGAAAAGATAACTCCAGCATACTGTTGGTGGGAATGTGGAACTCAGATCCAATGGTATCCCCCACTAAGTATAGGGACATTGCCACCACGAAGGTCAAGTCGGGGGATCTGCTGTCGAATTCCACTAGTGTCTCTTATTAAATATGTGTCCTTTAGTCAATCTACTAATCACTCTCTTCTAAAAACACATTTGCACTCACATGATATTTTTTCAGTTCTGCTTGTTTATATGCTTCACAATGCATTGTTCTTGTTATGAGTATTATTTCTTCCTTTAAATCTTTGAAATGTTAAGTATAAATTTTTGTTCTGTTTTCTCTATTTTTAAAGTTAGCATCCAATAAAGTTGACTCTTCTGCTGTATAGTTCTATGCATTTTAACACGTATAGATTCAAGCGACATTCACCAAAAGCAAACAGGATACAGAATAGGTCCATCACCCCTAAATTCCTGTGCAGCTGCCCTTTTTACAGTCACATTCTCCTTCGACCCATAACCCCTGGCAACCATTGATATTTCTCCATCACTCTAGTTTTGTGTTTTCCAGAATGTCGTATAAATGAAATCATATAGTATATAGCCTTTTGAGGCTATTTTTTTTAATTTGTAATATTTTACTTTATTTGTAACCAACAAATAATCATATATATTTGTGGGATACAATGTGATATTTTGTTTCATGTATACATTGTGGGATGACTAAATCAAGCCAATTAACATAGCCACCACCTCACATACTTATCGTTTTTTTGCGATTATAACATTTAAAATCTACTTTTTTAGCAGTTTTGAAATATACATTATTATTGACATTCCTGTAGTCACCATGCAGTGCAATAGATTACTGAAACTTATCCCTCCTGTCTAACTGAAGCTTTGCACACTTACCAATTACCTCCCCTTCCTCATCCCGCCCCCTCCAGCCTCTGGTAATCACCATTCTGCTCTCTACTTCTATGAGTTCGACATTTTTAGATTCTGCATACAAGTGAGGTCATTCAGTATTTGTCCATCTGTACCTGGGTTATTTCACTTAATTTAATGTCTTCCAGGTTTGTTCATGTTGATGCAAATGACAGGATTTCCTTCTTTTTAAAGCTCATTAGTATTCCATTGATTATATATACACCATGTTTTCTTTATCCATTCATCCATTTATAGGCATGTAGGTTGCTTCCATATCTTGGCTACAGTGAATAGTGCCACAACAAACATGGAAATGCAGATATCTCTTCAACATACTGATTTCAGTTACTCTGGATATATCCCAGAAGTGGGATTTCTAGATCATATGGTAATTCTGTTTTTAGTTTTTTGAGGAACCTCTATACTGTTTTCCATAATGGCTGTACTAATTAACTTTCTCACCAATAGTGTAAAAGGGTTCCCTTTTCTCCACATCCTTGCCAAAAATTATCTTTCATCTTTTTGGTAATAGCCATTCTAACAGCGTGAGGTGATATCTCATTGTGGTTTTAATTTACCTTTCCTTCACGATTAGCAATATTGAGTAAATTTTCATATGTCCATTGCCTATTTGTATGTGACACTGGTTTTGTTCACTCAGCAAAAATGCCTTTGACATTGATGTATGCTGTTGCAAGTATCAATAATTCATTCCTTTTTATTGCTAAGTAGTATTCTATTATATGGATGTACCACAGTTTGTTTACCCATTGACCTGTTAAAAGAAATTTGGGTTGTTTCTAGTTTTTGGTAATTATGAATAGAGAGGCAATAAATATTTGTCTACAGATTTCTGTGTGAATATAGTTTTCATTTCTCTTGGGTAAATACATAGGAGTGGGATTGCTGAGTCATAAGCTAAGTTTATGTTTAATTTTATAAGAAAACACCAAATGGTTTTCCATAGTGGCCACACCATGTCTCATTCCCATTAGCAATATATGACAATTCTAGTTGCTTGATATCCTTCTCAACACTTGGTATTGTCAGTATTTTTTTTTATTTTAGCCATTCTACTAGATGTGTAGTGGTGTCATCATGGTTTTCATTTGCATTTCCATGACAGTTAATGATGTTGAACATCTTTCCCTGTGCTTATTTACCGTCTGTACCGTCACTTTGGTGAAGTGCAATTCAAATTCTTTGCCCATTTTTTAATTGGGTAGTTTATTTTCCTACTATTAAGTTTGACAGTTCTTTATATATTCTGGATACAAGTCCTTTGTCATGCATGTGACTTACAAATATTTCTCCCAATGTATAGCTTGGATTTTTATTCTCTTAGCCTTCTGTGGAGCAAAACTTTTTAATGTTGACGAAGTCCAGTTTATCCTTTTTTTAATGGATAATACTTCTGGCGTCATACTTAAGAATGCTTTGCCTAACCCCAAATTATAAAGATTTTATTGTTTTCTCTTAAAAGTTTTATAATTTTACATTTTACACAAATTATCATCCAATTTTAATTTTTGTATGTGGTATGAGGTTTATGTCAAGTTTTATTTTTTTGCATATAGGTCTCCGATTTTTCTATCACCACTTGTTGAAAAGACTATCTTTTTTTTATTGAATTGTATTTCCCCTTTGGTCAAATATCAATGAATCAGGTTTGTTTGCATCTTTCCCTGAACTATATATTGTGTTCCATTGGCTTTTGTATCTGTCCCTTTATCAAATCACATGTATTGATTACTATAGTTTCACAGTAAATCTTAAAAACGGGAATATGGATCCTGCAATTTTGTTCTTTTTTAAAATTGGTTTGAGCTATTCTAGCTCTTTTCCCTTTCTATGTGAATTTTAGAATCAGCTTTTCTGTACTTACAAAAAAATCTGCCTGGTATAGTTTTAAATCTATAGATCAATTTGGGGAAAATTGACATCTTAATTCTATTGGAGTCTTCCAATCTATTTAGAATAATCCAGCAGATACAAGAAAACCCGATGTCTCTCTTTTTATTTAGGTCTTATTTGATTTCTTTCATCAGCATTTTACAGATTTAAGCCTACACATGGTTTGTAGATTTATAGCTATTTCATTTTTTTTGAGCTATGATAATTGCTATTGTTTTGTTTATTTCTGTTTTGATTTGCTCATTGTTGGCATAAATAAATATGATTGATTTTTGTATTAATTTTATATCCTTCATTCTTGCTAAACTCACTTAGCTCTAGAAACTTTTAGGTTAATTCCATGGGATTTTCTATATAGACAATCATATATAGACAATTTTCTATATAATGTCATCTATGAAAAAGATAGTTTTATTTTTTCCTTTCCAATCTGTACCTGTATACCTTTATTTCTTTTTCTTGCCTTTTTTGCATCGACTAGAACATCCAATATAATGGTGAATGTGATTGGTGAGAATAGAATATTTACTTTGGTCCCAATCTTGGAGACAAAGGATTCAGTTTCTCACATTTTTAAAGTTAAGGAAGTTTCCTTTTTATTTCTAGTTTGCTGAGTATTTTTATCATGAATAGATGTTGAGGTTTGGGAAATGTTTTTCTTCATCACCTTGTATGATTATGAGGGTTTTATTCTTCTTTGGTCTGTTAATATGGTGGATTATAGTGATTTATTTTAGAATATTGAACCAACTCTGCATTCCTGGGATGAACCCCACATAAATCATGGCACCTTTATGTATATATTTGTTTATTCATATTTTCTGAGTATTCTTACATCTCTTACATCACAAAATCATAGATACAAATATTCTTACATTTAGGTTTACAAGGAATATTGTCTGTGGTTGTCTTTTCTTTTTTATTCTTTCTTTCTTTCTTTTTTCTTCTTGTTTTGGTACTGTCTTTGTCCACTTTTGGAATCAGGGTAATGCTGGCCTTATAAAGTGAATTAGAAAGTGGTCCTTTCGTTTATTTTCTAGAAGGCATTGTATAGAATTGGTGTTTTTAAAAAAATGTTTGGAAAATGAGTCAATGAAACCATCTAGGCTTAGAGGTTTCTTTTTAAAACTACGTGTATCTTTGCTAGGTGCGGGACTGTTCAGGTTATCTATTTGGAAGTGTGTTTTGGTTGTTTGTGGCTTTCAAAGACTTGTTTTGTTTCATGTAACTTGTCAAAATTATGGTTGGAGAATTGTTCATAGTATTTCCTGATTATTTTTTTAAATGTTCTCAGGGTCTAGAATATTAAATAGTGATATCTCCTCTCTCATTCTTGACTGATAATTTGTGTCTTCTCTCTCTCTCTCTCTCTCTCTCTCTCTCTCTCTCTCTCTCTTTTTGTTAGTCTGGCTAGAGGTTCATTAATTTTATTGATCTTTTCAAAGAACAAGCTTTTGGTTTTTACTGATTTTCTCTATTGTTTCTCTGGTTTCAATTTCTTTTATTTCTGCTCTTATCTTTATTATTTCCTTCCTTCTGCTTGCTTTGGGTTTATTTGGTTCTCTTTTCTCTAGTTTTTTAAGGTGGAGCTTAGATTATTATTTATGACCTTTCTTTGTTTCTAATAGAAACATTTACTGCTATAAATTCTTCTCCAATCGCTGTATCCAAAATGCTTGATTTTATTTTTATTTTAATTCATCTCAAAATACTTTCCATTTTCTCTCAAGACATTCTCTTTTATTCATTGACTATTTTGAAATATGTTATTTAATTTCCAATTGTTTGGAGATTTTTTTAGTTATCTTTCTGCTATCTATTTCTTGACATAATATTAATATAATTTGTATTATTTGAATACATTTCAACTTTTTAAGGTTTGTTTTATGATTCTGGATATGGCCTAGCTTGATGAATGTTTTATGTGCATGTGAGAAAAATTTGTATTCTGTTATTGGTGTGTGTGGAGTGTTCTATAAATATCAGTTAGTTCTAGTTGGTAGATGGGGTTTTGTTTAGTGATTTTAAATCCTTCTAATTTTCTGTTTACTTGTTCTATGATTGAGGGAGGTGTGTGTTGAAATCTCGAGCCATAATTGTGGGTTTCTTCATTTCTCATTTCAGTTCTATCATTTTTTATTTCACGTATTTTGTAGTCTCGTGGCTAAGTGTGTGCACATTCAGGATTGCTATGTCTTCTTGGTGAATTGACCCTTTTATCATTATGTAATATAGCTTTTTACCCCTGATAATTTTCCTTGTCTTGAAGTCCATTTTGACATTAATATAGCTGCCCATCTATCTTTTGATTAATGTTCCCATGGTATATATTTTCCATCTTTTTATTTTTAACCTACCTATATCGTTATATTTAAAGTTTGTTTCTTAGAGACTACATATAATTAGGTTTTATTTTTCTTTTCTGACAATCCCTATCCTTCAATTGAAGCATTTAGACCATTTTCATTTAATGTAATTATCAATATGTTTAGATTAAGTTTGCCATTTTATTAATGTTTTCTATTTGTTCTTTCTGTTTTTGTTGTATTTGTTCTTCCTTTTCCCTCTCCAGCCTCCTTTGCAATATTTAATTTTTTTTAATTCCATTTTATTTTACTATCAAGCTTTTTACTATATCTCCTTGTAAAATTTTTTGTATGTGGTTACTTCAGGGAGTAAAATACACAAACTTAACTTTTCACAGTATAATTGGAATTAGTATTTTACCACTGTAAGTGGAATGTAGAAATCTTGCCATGAAATAAACTCCTTTACCTTTCCCCTTTAATTACGTAGTTGTCATACGTATTACACGTCTTGAATACCTCTCAGGCAGTGCTGTGATTTTTGCCTTCAACCATCATACATATTTTAAAGAATTTAAACAAATGAATAGCCTATTACATTTACTACATTTTTATCATTTCTGTTGTTCTTCTTTCATTCCCAATGTCCGCAAAGTTTCCTTCTGATATCCTTTTCCTTCCGTTGAATAATTTCCTTTAGCATTTCTTTTAGAGCAATTATACTTGTGACAAATTCTCTTAGCTTTTCTACATTGAGAAATGTTATTTAACTTTCATTCTTGGTAGTAAAATATTCACTGCATATGGAATATTTTCACTGGATATAAATTCTGACTTGACTGTTCCTTTCTTCCAGCACTGTAAAATGTTGTACGATTTCCTTCTGGCTTTTACGGTTTCTGGTGAGAAATTTACAATTATTTGAATTCTTGTTCCTCTATATGAACTGCACTGTTTTCAGGATTATTCTTTCTCTTTAGTTTTTAGCAGTTTGATCATGCTGTATTGGAACTTGGATTTCTTTGGGTTTATTATATTAGGGATTCACTGAGCTTCTCAAATTAAAACAAATTATCTTTTGCCAGATTTAGGATGTTTTCAGTCATAATAACTTCACATGATTTTTCTGCTCCATGTTCTCTCTGGGGTTCTGATGACATGACTTGATGTTAGAATTCTTGGTATTTCTCATAGTACCCTAAGACTCTGTTCATTTTTTAAATATTTCCCCTCTCAGTTGTTTAATATTAATTGACTGATAAATATTACATAATTTCCATTGATCTGTTTTTAAGTTTATTGACCTTTCCTCTGTCATCTCAGTTTTTCTATTGAACCCATCCAGCAAATTTTTCAGTTTGGATATTTTCTTTTTCAGTTTTAAAATTTCTATTTGGTTTTTCTTTGTATCATCTATAATATTTCTTTGCAAAGATATTCTACATTTCCATTTGTTTCAAGAACATTTACCCTTTGTTCTTGCAGATAGTTCCAGCATCTGTGTCATCTTGGAGTCAGTATTTGTTAATTGTCTTTTCCCTGAGAGTTCAAATTTACCTGTTTTTGTTCATTTTTTTTTTTTTTTGTTATTGTTGTTTTGGTTTGGTTTAGTTATGTATACTAAGTAATTTTGCATTAAATCCTGGACATTTTGAAGATTATGCTATGAGATTCCAAGTCTTATTTAAATCCTGAGGGAAATTGTGTTCTTTTTTGTTTTATCAGGCAGTTGTCCAGGTTAGGTTTAGGCCACAAGTTCTGACTTGCTTTTATATGCTATGTTTCTAATATCAGTTTAATTTTGAAGTATTTTCTGTGCTACCCAGATCAGTTCCACATGTGTACCACCATGTAGTCCAGTCCTCTAACCCTATGGTATGCTCAGATCTTACAGGTGCACATCAAATATACTCCCAGGCTTTCAGACACAACATTAGGGAACTGACTTTTTTATTTCCCATCTCTCTGTAATCTCACTCATGTGTTTTAGCTTTTGGGGGCCTCCTTTTACAGACCTTCAGCCAGAAAGTTGAAGCTATATTTTTTTCTAGCCTACAAGGCACTTCTTGTGACAATATCTGTGTCCAGAGTCAAGTAGCAGGGGAACAGAGAGGAAAAAAAAAACATGGAAATTCATTCAGTCATCTTAGATCCATAGCTCATTTGGCCCCTTTCTCAAAGTTTTAGTGCTCGGCTACCACTGTCATCACTGTACCATTGCCACCCCCATAATGCCTGGAGGTTGGGGTGTCCCCACTCTCCCTGACCCTGAGGGTCTCCCTTTCCTTGCCCCTAGAAGCACAAGAGATTCTCTTCAATATCATTCTGACAGCAGCCAGTGTGCACTTTCAGATTTTGGGCCGTATCTTAGTCTGCTTGTGCCACTATGCAGGAATACCTGAGGCTGGGTAATTTATGAAGAAAAAAAGTTTATTTGGCTCACTATTCTCCTGGCTGGAAGATTGGGTGTCTGGTGAAAGCCCCAGGCTGCTTCTACTCATGGTGGAAGGTGAAGTGGAGCCAGTGTGTGCAGAGATCACATGTCAAGAGAAGAAGTGAGAGAGAAAGGGGATGCACCAGGCTCTTTTGAACAACCAGCTCTCATGCCAACTAACAGATTGAAAATTCACTCCTCCCTCCTCCCAGGGAGACATTAATCTAATCTATTCATCAGGGATCTGCATCCATGGTCCAAACACTTCCCACTAGGCCCAATCTACAACACTGGAGATCAAATTTCAACATGAGTTTTTGAGGGATTAAATATCCAAACAATAGCAGGCCATTTTTGTGTATTGGCTAAGCGAGGAAAAAAACTGGTAAATGCACCACTGGTTTGACTGAACTTTGAATTCATGTCTTACATCCCAATCTGCATGCTGTCATTTATTTTTCAGATTCCTAATCAAACTGTTCCATGTATTCAGTCCAGGATTTACAGTTGCATTCAGGAGAATAGATGGGATGAAATGTGCTTACTCCATCTTCCTTGGAACCAGAACTCTGAGTATGCTTTTAAAGTTATTTTCAGAAATGCTATTATTTTCACTTCATGTAGAATAAAGTCTTGACCTAATTGTTGATTTCATTGGCTGTCCTTAGTTCTCTTATAGGTTATGGATGAACATAGTCTTAGAATCAATTATTCCACTTTTGGCATGACCTTGAGTAAATCACTTACTTAAACTCTATGTGTCAGTACTCTTGTCTGCAAGATAGGGACACAGGTCAGAGGCAGCAATTGGAAATTAGTTAGAAGGTTATTGCAGTAGTCCTGGAAAGAAATAATGGTGGCTCCAACCAGGATAGCAGTGATAGTAACACAGAGATCCTCTCTGGCTTTCCTCTGTCTCATATTCATATAGTCTGTCCATCCTGATGTTCAAGATAAACAAGAGGATGTTGTCAAACAAAAAAGAATCACTGTTTCATTTCTTTTTTTTCTGCTGCCTCGAATTGAACCTTGATCTTTGTTAAACTTTAGTATAAGAAATTGGTTTTGTTTATTTGAGAGAAGAGAAAGCTTAGGGGTAGGGTAGAGTAGGGTTGGAAACAGGATATTTTGTCTTGAAATAGCTGAAGGATTATTTAATGGAAGAAACACTAAATGTATTACAAGCAAGCAAGTAAGCACAAATAGAACTAAAGGAAAGACATTATAAGGAATTAGTTTAGCTTAAGAGCAGGATGAACTTTATAATGATGAAAGCTGTTTGTCTTAGTCTGTTTCTGTTTCTTTTAACAGAATACTCAAAACCAGGTAATTTATAAAGAAAAGGAATTTCTTTCTTACAATTATGGAGGCTGAGAAGCCCAAGGTCAAGGGGCTGCATCTGGTGAGGGCCTTCTTGCTAGTGGGGACTCTGTGCAGAGTCCCGAGGTGGTGCAGGGCATCCCATGGGGACTGAGCATGGTAGCTAGCTCAGGTCACTCTTTCTCTTTGTACAAAGCCACCAGTACCACTCCCAAGATGATTCATTAATCCATTAACCCATTAATCCATGAGTGCGTTAACTCATTTATGAATGCAGAACCCTCTTGACTCAATCACCTCTTAAGGGCCCCACCTCTCAATACTGCGATATTGGGAATTAAATTTTAACATGAGTTTTAGAAGCGACAAACATTCAAATCATAGCACTGTAGAAGGACAGAATGGACAGTTTCAGGCACGGAGAAGTGGTGGTTGCTGGAGGCATCCAATCAGATGACTTTTCATGTTCCTTCCAAGCTTAAGAATGATCACCTCTCCATTTAGTGGGTACTTATCATACTCAAGTTTCAGTGCTGAGGGAACAAAGACATGAAGCCTGTGAAAGATGATGATGCTTGTGACAATAAATAAATACTGATATTTTTCCCCCCTTAAACTAGCTTTGTTCTCTACATTCTGTTTGCTCAAATGGAGTTGTTGTGAAAGTAGCCTAAGTTGGTGACAGCCATTTGGCCTGAGAATTGATTCTCCTCTGTCCTCAAGTTTCTTAAAGTAAAAATTTTTAAGTGCTTACACAAGTACTAGCACTATGCTAAATACTCTATATGCATTATCTCATTATATTTTCATAACAATATTTTGAGAAACCTAATATCATTTTGCATATAAAAAAACAGAGTTTGGATAGGTAATAACCTGAACTCACATGGCGAAGTATGGTTAGCAGAATAATAGTCCCTAAAGGCATCCATATCCTATTCCTGGAACCTGTGAATATGTTACCTTACATAGCAAAGGGACTTTGCAGATGGGATTAAGTTAAAGATTTTGAGATGGGAGGATCATCCTGGATGATCCAACATAATCACAAGTGTCCTTACAAGAGGGAAACAGTAAGGTCAGCACCCAAGGGGGAGATGTGACTCCAAAGGCAGAATCAGAAGAGATTTAAAGATGGCACTGGCTTTGAAAACAGAGGAAGAGGACATTATCTATGTAATACAGGTGGCCTCTAGAAGCTAGAAAAGGAAAGGGAACATATACTTCCTTAGAACATCCAGAAAAAGCATAACCCTGCCAGCACTATAGTTTTGTCACAGTAAGACCCATTTCAGACTTCTGACCTCCAGAACTGAAAGGAACTAAACCTGTAGACTTAGAGCTGTCTAAGGCAGGAGGAAAGCAGTTGTGATTTGGATCAGGAAGGGATAGTAAATAAGAAGATCCAAATGGTGAAAAAGGTACAAATGAATAAATGGTAAGAATTCAAAGACAAATTTCACTCACTGCACGGTTTTACCTTTTGCATAAACCATTGGCCATGTGGACATTTCGGCTGGAGGCATAGAAGCAATAAAACTGTTGCAAAATTTGCTGGCAATGATGAGGAGAGGTTGAACATTATAATGGAAAAAGCTATTTTCATAGATTGTCAAACAATGTAAAAGAACTTGGCTCACAACTTGAACCACCTGTAACATACTGTTCTGATTGGTTTGGCCACTCTTCTTTTGATAACCAAGAATTCTTTCATTTTCCCATTGAAACTCAATATGCACTTGAACACTGTCATTCACTCCAATCATACTTTTTCAGTAATGTATCTGAATGTCTCACATATTCTTTAGTGAATCTTCCTATTAGGCATTATTAATTGCGAAATACTGGTTTCCACCACATTTAGTATGACAATGACCAGTAAAGCAAATCTTTTACATAATCATAAGTTGGATTTAGTTTTTATTATGAACAATATGCAATCATATCCACTGGAAGCATCCCCAGTTCTGACTAATGAGCTTATATCAACAAGTTAATAGTCATAAGACGGTTTGCACCAGTAGACTGAATATCCTTGATCAGACTTTCCTTTCCTTTGGAATCAGGTGAAACGAAAACTACCTAACTGCCTTTTTGTCCAGCTTGATTCCTCATCCTTTTTAAAGACTGTAGTAATAATTTGTGATTAGCTAAACCAGCAGCTATGGTGAAAATTATCAAAAAATACCCATTATGCTCACAACAATCCACAAATCTAGAAATGCCAGAAATTATCTTTATAAGAACATTTGCAATGAAATGAAATGAAATGAACAGACTAAACTTGACTGAAAGAGGGTTAATAGGGCTTACTTGGGTCAGGAAAAGGTATCTGGGGCCTAAGAGTGAAAAATTTTCAACATTGACCAAAAAAAGTTAGCAATTATTAAAATGAGCCAGGCACTTTGCTACATGTGATGCCTTCACTAGCTGAACTGGATATTCTAATGACCAATTTTTCACCAGGACAAAGAATAAAAATTAAGCACTGGGAAAAAAAAATTTAAGAGTAATCAGTTCTATAATTTGAACAGACAGTTTTCAATATTACTAGAAGGATTTCTGTGCAAAATAGATCCTATGGCAACTAAAATCCTAAATCTGAGACTGAGGCTGTTTCTCCACAGCTTGCACATTCTTCCCTGATTGTAAAGGGCTGGGTAAGAAATCAAGAAAGATTTATTGAATCTCCAATATATGCTGGGTCCTGTGCTAAATACTACAAACAATCTAAGAAATTTATAACTCAAGGAGATTAGGATCTAGCTGGCTAGATCAGCGACGCACCTCAACATGTCATCTGCGCTAGGTGAGTATGGGGACAAAACAAAATCACTGGCTGGGGACAGATCAAGAGTCACCAAATAGGTTAATCAAAGCCAAGATGTATCCAGGAAGAAAGGTCAAGGTAAACTGAGGGTAAGATTCCGAGTAACACTCATTTCTTTATTTCCAAACATGAATGAAGTACCTGCCATCACCCGACACTGTGCTAGGCATCAGGGAAACAAAATGAGTAGAACCCGGTCTTTACTCTCCAAGTTTGGGGAGCCTGGGAACCAATAAAGATGGCCATGTGCTGACTACCATCACAGAGGGAACTCAGGTGGGCGAGCTCATGACTCTGTCAAGACAGGACAGGAGACATTGGAGTCGCATCCTGAAGGATGAACAAGAGCTTGCCTAGTACTCAAAGGATGCTAATGAAGTAAGAACATTCTGGACAAAGGGAATAACATGTGCAAGAGTGCACAAGTACTGTATTTCATTGCCTCCAGGACATATAATTTGTTCACATTTAATATCTCTGAAGTTGAGATATAACTTTCATTGGTGACAAGTCACAGTTTAGTGGACAGCACTTCTCCCTCCCCTGTCCCCACCCCTGCTCCCTTTCTTTGTGGAGCATAAAAGAGTGGTGTGTCTTATAAACAATGGTGCATTAGATTTGGTGAAATATGGTTGTTCATTTTGGGCTTGAATACACGGAAGCATGGTAAATTGCTGGCTAGTATAAACAGCAGATAAGAAAAGCATCCAGACTCATATCTGAAAGACCTTTTTCCTTTAAGAACTGGGGCTCCTTTGAAAAGTTTTAGGCAGATTCGTGCACCAAATCACTCCTGAGGCAGAGAGACCAGTTAGAAGGCTAATGATATAAACTTTCCTGGCAAGAATTAAGAGGGCTTATTCTAAAGGCCTGGCAATGGAAATAGGAAGAAAAGATAGGTTCAAGAGCTGTTTGCAAGGGTGAATCACAGGGATTTGTGACATACTGAGTGGAGAGTAGGGGAGTAAGGTGTTTAACATGACTCCCAGTTTTCTGTTCTGCAGAGCTTGATGGATGGATGTATCAATCATCAAGCTGGGTAATAGGCAATGGAGAATATGGCCAAGGGGAAGAATAAACAGCATTGGGGTGGGGGGTGGTGATGCCTGCAGGAAATACAGATGGAGATACAAAATTGGTGTTAGAAATATGGACTTGTAGTTAGAAGAAAAATCAGTGCAGAACCTAAAGCTTTGAGGGTCACTGATATATGAATATTAGTTGCAGCCTTGGGCATGGCTGAGTTTGTCCAAGGAGAGAATATTAGATATATTAGATGAAAAAAGAAGAGAGCTGATGACGAAATCCAGAGAAATCCAATCTGCAAGAAACAGATTGAGGAAAAGGTAACTTCCCATTCCCCTCCTGAATCTCTATTTGGCATAATCAAAAAAAAAAAAAATTCTTCAGACAGCATCATTTCTGGGAAATTGCCTTGGGACATCTCCTTGTTTATTTTCTATCAGCTTGATTTTGCTTCCAGTCTCCTGGTTTATGAATTACTGTTTCAGTACCACAAATTTAGTAGTAGGAGAGGGTACAAACTCAAGGAGAACAAAAACCAAAAAAAAACCAAGGCAATATCAAAGGGTCAGGGCAGGCAGCAAAGCTCAGAGGTCAAGAGTAGTTAAAGTGGAGATGCCAACACATGTAAGAAAAGTGGGAAGATTCAGGACGTTTGGGTGCCTAAAGATAAATTCTTTGAATACCATTCTTAAACAGGACCCCCTGGGAAGTTGACAGGGATCCCAATGTGGTGTCTTTATTCCATCAGCCCACACAACACCCATCCCATAGTTGAATACATAAATGAATTCAGCATCTTCAATGTCCTTCTTACCTTGATTATGCTCATTCTTTTAGCCTCCCAGGTAACATAATCTAATGGAAAGAGTAAGGACTTTAGAGCCAGCAAGATCTACGTTTAAATTTTGACTTTGCTACATAGGAGCTATGTGGCCTTGAGAAATCACTTTGTCTCAATGTTCGCATTTGTAAAATGAGGAAACCTACTTCTCACAGTTATTGTACAAAGTGAGTGCTTGATGTTTAGAGAGTGTAATTCCCATTAATATTTGAATGCAAATAGAGTCACCTTTTCAGCCAATGTTCAAGTCCAAGGAGGATACCCTCTGACCAACACTCCTGCACTTCCCAGATCCCATCTTGCCCTAATTTGATTTTTAGGAAACTGCTGGCTTTTCAGAGACCGTATTACGAGCTATTGGGGATAAAAGATGGCTAACCTCCCAGTCCTGTCCTCAAGGAATTTACATGTATCAAGAGATAAATATAAAACATTAAAAAATAACTAATAAGCAATGCTATATTTATCTATATTTTCACAAGTACATGAATGCATAGAAAAATGCATGGAAAGACACCCACCGAAATGGTAATGGTAATTATTTCAGAATGAACTGTGGTATTGGGAGAGTTTATCGCACTGTCTGAATTTTACACAATAAAAATGGGTTAAAAAAATTAAATAAAATGAGAAGTCCAGGAAAAAAAATTAGTAATAAATAGAGCAACATAAAGAAAAGCAGTCCCTTTACTCAATAGTTTCCAGAAAATGTTTCATAGATGAAGGGGGAATTTCAAATGGGTGTTGAATTATGGGTGGTCTTTAGATGGACAGTTGGATGAAGGAAAGGCCTTACTGATTAGGAAAATAGCAAGACAAAGACAAAGACAGAGAGAGAGGTGGGACTACCCAGAGTTTAGGAGGCCATGAAGACAGCAGTGCACCTAAAACAGGCCATCTGAGTAAAGGCAACGTAGAAGATAAGACTGGGGTACTCAACTGATGCCAGGTAATGGAAAGGGTTGAATGTCACGTTTAAATATTTGAATTGTCAGTGTCCACACTGGGCACATTCCAGAACCTTCATGAAGCCTTCCTTCTTTCTCCCTCATTGCAAAAGTAATCCTGAATTCTAATTCTAATCATGTCTTAGATGATTTCAGCGAAACCATTAGGGCTAGGCACCAGCAAGAAAAGCCCGGCCTCAGCACATTGCCACTGTGATTCTGCAGGCACTGGGAAGCCACCGAAGATTCTAGAACAGTAGAACAGTGTGTGTTAAGAGCATCTGTATATGAAAGTAAAGAAAATGCTTCCGTGGAGCATTGTTGTGAGATAAATACAGCTTTGTTTAAAGTTTAACTTTCTCTCACACTTGCCTCACACCTCTCCTGTGAAGGAGAGTCTGTTTGGTGTCTTTTGTCTGACTCATCACCCCACATTCTGAGTGACTCCTCCATGAGCAGCTGCGAGCGTCGGGGTAAAGGCTCAGAACAGAGTGAGTTCTAGATTCAGTGTGACCTGGACCGACTCAATCTGAGCTGTTAGATTCACATTTAAGAGATGAAACAAGACTCTGCTTTTTAAAGATGATGGGAAGTCCCCAAGTATTCTGGACTCAATGTGAATAATCTATAAAAATTCACTTCCATCTTTTTTGTGTGTAAAGTGCTTTGTGTATAAAATGCCTGTATAGAATATTCCTTTTCTTTATTCTATAAATAAAACTAGATTCTTACTCTCTCAGAATTCATATTACTCATATTCGAAGTCTCTGAGTTTTCAGTATTAAAACTCAATTTTCTTAAGAGTTAGAGAGTTTTTTTTAAACTTAAGCTTGTTGAGCACATTTTTTTCCTGACTCCAAAGTGAGCGTCAGATGACATCTCATGGGACCTCAAGGGGCTCACCATTGAACAGAATAGAGAGATGTTTAATGCCACTATGTGGGTAGCAGATACTGTGATTTGGTTTCCTACATTGGACAAAGTGTTAAAAGGAAAACAAAAACAAACAAACACACAAAAAAAACCAAAACACAGACTGGCTGTAAGATAAAACACTTTAATGAGACATGCTCCGTTAGAAACTGACTCAAATAAGTTTTGGATACTTCCTTCAAACGTCAGGGACTTCTGCAATTCCAGCTTTCTCCCCATTCTCTTTC
Organism: Avahi laniger; assembly: GCA_963575035.1. NCBI lineage: Eukaryota > Metazoa > Chordata > Mammalia > Primates > Indriidae > Avahi > Avahi laniger. The sequence continues at coordinate 30,387 of CAUYSK010119120.1, read as the reverse complement.
TTCACTTTACAGTAATTTATACAGTGTTTACTATGTGCCAGATGCCGTTCTAAGTTGTGCATGTATCTTAGAAACTGAGATCAAGTAACATGCCGGGGTTCACAAAGACTAGTTAGGGCAGAGCCATCGTCGGATCCCTGGCAGTGCGACTCCGGGTTCCATGCCCTTGGCTACCATGCTACGGTGCCATGTGAATTTCACACAACTAGGATGTGTGTGTATTTCGGGATCCCCTTATCTTCACCCATAACTGTTTCCCTTCCAGGCTAGATCCTCCTCATTTGTTGTGAATCCAGTTCTTTCCAGCTCCTTCAGTGATTCCCTCAACTGCTTCCTCAATTTCCCTTCCCAGAGGCTCCTTCCCCGACAGATGCCCAGATGACCAACATTCTTAAAAAGCAAAATCATTTGTGTGCGCTTCAACTCATGCTCTCTCTTCCCTTCCTTCACCATCAAACTGCTTGGAAGATTCACCTGAATTCTCCTTCAAGGACACCCAAGCAGCTTGCAGTCAGTTTCCATTTCAAGGCTCTACTGTGGCCACTTTCTCAGAAGCCACCTAAGGCCACAAAATCACCACCCTTCGGTGACACTTTCACAGCACTTTTGCCAGACATCTCTGTTGCATTTGGCTCTGTGGACCATGCTTTCCTTTGCATTTCCTGCTCCCTTGAGGGCCTGGACATGGAACCTCTTGCCCATGCTCCTTCCTCTCCTCTTTCCTTGCTAGCTCAGCCCTCCCAATCCCCTCGTCCAGGAGTGGGTGTTCTCCAAGAGCCTGTCCTCTGCTCGCTCCTCCTCTTGGCTGCGCCTGCTCCCTTGATGATCTTGCCTACACCCACATCTTAAATCTCCCTTTGTATCTCTATTTCCGTTTCCTGCCCCCTCTGACATCTAGAGCTGCATTCCCAACCTCCTACTGAACAACTCCACTTGGAGGCTCAATTGCAAAGAAAACCTAGGTGCAGCCCGCAGAACTCTCATTTCACATGGCAGGGCCTCACTGTCAATCGAGGACCTGGAATGAACATTTCTGGGATCAATGCAGTTTTAATTCTGTCTGTAAGAACTATCAATTAAAATGGTGACTCATTGCTTATAGCTCAGTGAATGCAAAAAAAAAATTAACAGGGACTATGAAGTGTAAACATGAATCAGATGGAGAAAGAAAGAACAGTTCATATTTTATGTCGGCTGTTTAATGACTAATTAGGACATTTTTCATGGATTGCTGATGTATTCATTCCTTTCCCTGTGATGGTTTTAAAAGAGCCATCATAATTTATCCTATTCTGCAAATTCCACAATCTCTTAGAATGTCCCCTGAGGGTCTCCTGGGATCTTTGCGGATGAAAGTTTAGTGAGCTCCTCTCTTTCAAACAACACACTGGAGACTGTTTTCTCTTCTTTGATTAAGATCATGAAGAACCTTTACTCTGGTGACAAAATTAGAACTTAGTAGAAAACTAAAAAAAATGAAAAACCCGGAAACCATTAGGAATTGTCCCTTTTAGCACAACCAAAAGCTGTAGACTAGAAGGCAAAAGAAATCTTTAGGCAAAAGCAACACAAACAAAAAGCAGACAGTTCATTATTCTTTTTATGAAGATCTCAAAGAATGGGCACTCCATGTTCTTCCTTGGTAACTCATTCCAGCAATTAAACAATGGATACAAACCCTCGGAGCTGTAAATAAGAGGTTTAAATTGCATGCAGAGATACTTAAATGCGTTTTGGTCTGATGTCCAAAGAATTTGTTTCAGAACTATTGGGTCAAGCTGGTCCTCTCAGTTTCTCCCTGATGAAACAAAGAATGATGATGTTCTTGCGGATGTGTCGTAAGGAAGCTCAGGGCTCCCTCTGCTCCTCAACCTAGACCAGGGAGGAGATCATCCTGAGGGCAGCATGCAGCGTAAGTCCTGGCACACGGGGAGTGAGTGAGCGAGTGCACAGAAGAGGGGCACGACAGGAAGGTGGAAGGGAGGGGCTCTGGAAGAATTCAGATTATCAAGTGCTTGACTGAAGGGCGTTGGGACGATGGGACATGACAGAGGTTGGGGGCTGTGGTCAGTAAACAGTCTCCCTCTTACATGGGCAGGCTCTAATTAACCGTTTAATATTCTCATCGTGGTGTCTTTCTTTGTGATACAAACCCTCAGAAACTCCTCCCTGGGCCCTCCTCTGCCGCAGAGTGAACCAGACCATGCGTGGCCTTCCCTCTCATCACTGCTTACGGAATGTGTGTGCTGTCTTCCGTATCATGCTGCCCTTGCCATAGGATGGGACCTTTGCCAGGGAAACCAGAAATGTAGCGTGCGTGGTTCTTTGACGGAGGCCATTACTATCTCTATTTGGTCAGTACCCAGCCAAGTTCTTGCCTATCCTCCCTTTTGTGGTTAAGAGTGGAAATCATTCCACAGGTCTCCCTGTTGTCTTACTTTTTCCTCCCTTGATATGTATTCAACTCTCTTTATTTCTCCCAGTTAACTGTAATCTCTTTCCCATTTCCTATAGGTTCTGCCTCTGGCTGAGATTGCCCCCTATTCCAGTGTCGTGCCCATCGTGGGCACTCAGCAAGCACTGTGTGAATGGGAGAACAAATGAATGAAAATCCTAATTATATCATCAGTCTTGTCCACACCCCCATCTGCTTTCTCAGCAAGAGTCAAATCAATCCCTCATCTTTGTTCAGCTTTTCACAGGGAGAGCTTGGTTTCTAAATCAGCGTAGACATAATAGAGATTTTCTGCTTTCTTTTCTCTTTTCTTTTTCCAATTTCCATTGGAAAAATTCACAGTGTAATGTGACAGGCTCTTTCTGAGATTTCTCTGGCTTCCAACATCACTTCCAGGGGAACAGAGCTGCACTGCACCAGCCTCGGGTGCCCAGAGTGTGTCTTTCTCTCTCTCCCAGAGGAGGGCAGGGTAGCTTGTTCCCCTCAGCCTCCTCGCCCTCCAGAGGCCTGGCTTGGCCTTCTCAACTGCATATATGTCCCATCTTCCTCAACACGCCATGGCCCGAAGCATGGGGGAAGTCACATGTAGTAGTCAACGATTCTAGCCACAGTTTCCCGTAACTCACAGACTTAAAGCTGAAGGGAAAACGTTGCACACAGCCTGGGGCGTGTCCTTGGAGACCAGCACTGACCACCTGCCGAGGCTCTACTGGACCTTAGTGGAGGGCCTGAACTCTGCCCCCTAGACTATCACTGACCAGCAGCATGACCTCAGATAAAAAACTGAACCTCTCTGGTTCTGTTTTTATTTTGATGAAATGAGCATAAATGGAATTTTGCCACCAAGAACATAAGATTTCTGTGAAAACCCAAATGACCCAAAATCAGAGCCAGGTGTGAATGAAGTAACAGAGGTCTACAGAAGAGAAACATTTGCCCAGATTTCCACAGCTTTTTTTCAAAGTCCCACCCAAACTAAACTCCAGGCCTCACCTATTCCACCTTGAAGGTCTCAACTCCCAGCTGCTTCCATCATTTCCATACTTGTGGGTGAAAACACTGGGAAAACTATAATGTGGTGATCTGATGTACTATTACTATTATATTTATAATACGTACAAACTAAGGTCCTCAACCCCTAGGGCTGCAGACAGGCTAGGCACCTAGCCGCCTCACTGCCTGAGCACCACCGCCCTGTCCCCTCTCCCCCATTCCTCCTCATCCCGTGGAAAAATAGTCTTCCATAAAACTCCTGGCTGAACAGCTGGAGGTGAGCATCCGGTAAGTGGTGGGCAGACAAGCTAGCAAAGCTTCATCTGTATCTATAGCAGCTCCCCATTACTGACATCACCGCCTGAGCCCTGCCTCCACCCCAACCCCCACCTGCCTGCCCTCCATCAATGGAAAATGGTCTCTGGTGCCAAAAAGGTGGGAGACTACTGCATATAAGGACTATTGTGGGGTCTTGTCATATAATATCATGGCTGGTTTATATGCTTTTAGCTTTCTCCTTCAGAAATAAAAATGACAAAATTTTATTACTTAAAAAACCAAATTTTTATGTTTCTTGCTGTATTTTTTAATAGTAGACTAAATCACAACAAAAATCCTTTCCTTTATGGTCTTGAAGAATCTCTCCATAGCTATATGTGCATAGTTACTATGGTTCCAAAGAGACCCTTATCTACTTTAAAATAGAAATTACTGCCCACCTTCTTCCTCCAGCCTCCCAAATCCTTCCAAGATTTTGTCAGGAGTCCACTGAAAGATGGGCAAAGAGCAGAGGTGGAATCTGGGTGGGAATTGTGCAGGGTGATCCAAAGGGGAAAAAAATCTGCCAGCAGTTCTTCCAGGGTTTGCACAATTATTAAAATAAGAAAAAAAAGGGAGAGGGACAAAACATCTGGGGATGATAAGGAGGAAATAAGCAAACTTGGGAATTTTTAAAAAATCCTATTTTCCAGAAAGGAGCATAGCACTTCAAAACAGATGTTTGGGCTCGAAATTTTCCAGAATGGAACAAATGAGGGGGGAGAAGCGAGACTGAGAACTAGAGCACAGTGGGAACTTCATATGAGAACCACTGGCCCTCAAAGAGTTAATGTTCATTTTGAATGTGCTCATCTCTCACTTCCAAATTCTATGGCTTCACAACACACTTATTTGTCCATACCACATCTCTGAATTCATGGAGAGATGCGCTTAGTAGCTAACTCCTGGGGCGGGGAGGTACACCAATGGAAAACATCAAGCCCAAGGCAAATCTCTCTCCCTCTCTTCTCTTTTTTAAAAATCTCAGTTGGCTTTATTTGCAATTCTAGAATTGGGCAACCTTCATTCTAGAAAACAAATAAGTGTTCCAGCAAATCTCCTTTGATCAGAAAATAATTCTGGATGGGGAGAGGGGGAGAAGGAAGAGCCAGGCAGAGCCAATGACGCCCCCTATATGGGCTGAGTTACAAACACAAATGCTGGTCCAAGTTGAGGATCCAATTATGGGAAAAGTTTTTGCTTTTTTCTTACTCGTATCTCTTATCTACTCTGGGAGTTAAGCACATATATTGGACTGGAAGTCACAGACCAAAGTGTCACTGAAGATACAAAAAGAGACATTCAGAGATTCAACATTAACCTACAGCTGAAGGAGATGCTGCCTGTTCTTGGCCTTTCTGTGTGCTCATGTAGGAGGGTACACATTGAAGGGTTTTAAAAACTCAGAATAAGACTAAACAAATCATAAATGATTTTAAGACAATTGTGACTATAGTATATCCATATTTCTGTTCAAAAACCCTTAGCACTATGTAGCTGGTGGAAATTTTATTGACCTGATCATGTTTTCGTATATATTATTAGGTCATTAAATATGAAATGTCCAATTCCAAATCAAAAGTTTAGTTTATTATATTTCAAACAGGAAGCAGTACAACTAATCAAAGTATGTACCTGAACTATTGACACAGTTTTTCCATCTTAACAGTAGCTTGTTTATGCCATCAGTGAAGAAGCCTGGAGAGCAAGTAGTGATGAAATCATGAAAGGGGTTTTCCACACCTTATTGAGAATTGAATATTTTTACTTGCAAGAAGTGGTCCAAAGCCTGGAAGAAGTGGTAATCAGTTGGTGCAAGATCTGGTGAATATGGTGGATGACAGAGAGTTTCTAAGTCCAGCTGCTATAGGTTGAGCAGTGTTGTTTGTGCAACATGTGATCAAGCATTGTCTTGCAAGAGGACTGGCCTATCTCTATTGCCCAATCTTGGCTGCGTAATCACAAGCATCCTCATCATTTCTTCCAATTAGTTGCAGTAGACATCTGCTGTAATTGATTGACCAGGTTTCATGAAGATGTAGTGGATACTACCAGCACTGGATGACTAACCAGACACTATTAGCTTTTTTTGATGAATATTCAGTTTTGGCCTGTGTTTCGGCATTTCATCTTTACCCAACCATTGTGCCCAATGCTTGTGATTGTCAAAAAAAATCCATTTTTCATCACATATGCCAATATGGTGTAGAAATAGTTTGCCTTTATATCGTGATGGCAAAGAAAAGCAAGCTTTCAGACAATTTCTCTGCTGACACTCATTTAATTCATGTGGTACCCATCTATACAGTTCTTTACCTTGCCGATTTGTTTCAAATGGTCCAATATTGTTGGAACAGCAACATCAAACTTTGCTGCTGATTCACGTGTAGGTTGAGATGGATTCGCTTCCACTATAGCTTTCAGCTCACCATTATCCATGTTGGTCTCGGATCACCCGTGTGGCTCATTTTCAAGATTAAAAATCACCACAATGGAACTTCTCAAACCATCTACATACTGTGCGTTCATTAGCCACATCTTTCCCAAACATTTCGTTGATATTTTGAGTTGTCTGCACTACATTAGTTCCATGAGGCAATTCATATTTGAAAATAACATGAATTTTTGATTTAGTCATGGTATCACAAAAATTGCTCTAAAAAAAATTTGTAAGATATTCACAAGCCAAACCAGGCATTTGAAAGACTGAGGATGTACCTTCATAATAAAAGTAAAACAAGATGTGTCAAAAGGAAATGTCAGAGATATCAACTGTCAAACTTAGTACTTAAGGCAACTGGACATTTCATATTTAGTAACCTACTATAAGGCAGTTCTTTCATGTTTCAACAAACACGTGACTCCATACCACTGCTGTCCAAAAGAAATATAATGAGAATCACATATGGAATTCAAACTTTTCTAGTAGGTACATAAAAATTATTAGCAAGATATTTTACAATTTTCCTTTCTTGCACTAAGCCTTCAAAATTTGGTGTGCATTGCTCACTTACAGTACTTCTCAATTCAGACTAGTCACATTTCAAGTGCTCAGTAGTCAATGTAATCAATGGCTAACATATTCGACAGCAGTCACTGGCTTGACATGATGATTCTCCTTTTATCTCTTATTTTTGGCAAACTCTACCTCAACCTTGTTGTAAGAACTGCCGACAGTGTTTCGTCTAGCATATCATAAAACATAATATATATATTCAGTTAAAGCAAAATAAATTTTACACTACAATGAAAACTATTAAGAGGTGGCATTCCTGTAAAAGAATCATGAAATATCAGCATGTCCTGACTTACCTGTTGTGGATCACTGATATAGTGAGGAAAAGAGGGGCTGAGGAGGGAAGAAAACAAGTTTCTAAAAAAAGATCCAACTGATAATTATCAGAATATATTTTTGATAGCTTCCATAATAAATTGTCAAATCAAAGCACTTTGGAGCATCTAGCTCAACTTCTCAGTTAATAGAGAAGAAGAGCCAGAAGAGTCAGTGTTTGGTTCAAGATTACCCAGAAACTAGTGCTAAGATGTGTCTTAATTATATTTATATATATATAATTAATTAATATTTATATATACTTATATTAATTATATATTATATATCCTATATATTATTAGCTAACTATGCATATCATATGTAGCATGTTATATAATGTATAGTAAAATATTTAATATACAGCTATATTTTAATTATATAATCATATATTTTATGTATTAATTATTATATTGTTATATTATATATAATAAAATACTGAATAATATATCATTATTATACATATTTTTGCCTTATAGTATGAACACTGGCTCTAGCATTAAATAACCTTCACCCGAAATCATCTTTTATTTGCATCATTGTGATGTTTTAATGCTGTTAATTGTTAGTATATTTGCTGTGTAAATACTACTTATTTTAAAGTTTAGAATGCCCTCATGTTGAACAGCTGCATTGATCTAAACTAGTTATGAACACAGATGTTGAAGGAAAAAGCTTTTGCCTTCTGGCAGAATAACTCACATTTTTGAAGGACAGCCAAGACACTTGAAGAACATACATTTGCATTCTACATTTTATGTAACAAACAACAACAGCAAACATAATTTAGATACACTTCCCTTTATTAATTTGCTTTTCTGAAGTCAGTTGTTTAAGTATGTTGATTTCCTCCCACCTTTTGTTTTTTCCCCTGGGATGGTGCCTAACCACAATGAGACCGTAATTGGAGAACATAGGAGAATTGATTTGAAAATGTCACAAACGTTGTTAATCAACTCCCATTGACATAAAAGATTCATTAATTCATTCTGTAGGCAATCAAGTTCACCATGTCTAGGGCATATTGTAGAGAATGAAACTAAATGGCTGAAAAGGCAGATAAAAGGCATTTTTGAATATTTTAATTTTAAAGTGAAATAGCAAAAGATGTAAATCGCAGAGTTAGAATTGCCAAAATACACTAGGCCTTTATGTATATAGCATTTCAGCTAAACAGTTCTGAAAAAGTTCTTTGACCACAGAAGAGTTTTCTTTTCATATCCTAGTAATCTCAATTTCCTGCTAAATCTTCAGTTATAATTTAATCCATGCAATTTATAATGAATTTGTTTTAGTGATCAAAAAAGAAAATAAAACTGCATATTTCTCATTCAGCCCATTCTGAAAGATTATTTTTATTATTGACGTTAAATTGATTTGATTTTCACAGTTGCTTTCAATTAAATCAAGTTAAATACTTTTAGAATGTACAAAAACCAGAAAGGTATAAAAGAAAATGCTTCGTAGAATGAATAAGGTGCTACTCACGAGTTCATTTGATATATTTTTTTCACTGCATACTATTTATTAGAATAAATAGATAATAAATTAGATCATTAGCCTTGATCATACATGGTCTATAAGTCAAATTTATGTTGAGAATTTTTTTTTATTTTGTCATGCAATTATTTCATTTGTCAACTGAGAAAAATTTGAGTGCCTCTGTGAGATACCATGTAGTTAACCTCTGCATGAAACTTACATCCTGGCTAAGGACGTCATTACAGAATTATGGAAGTTCCTTGTCAGAAACTGCTTCTTACAATATAAGAAGCAAGACAAAATTTCAATTTGAGGACAAAACACATAAAATAATCAAAAAATGTTTACATGGCCTGGAATTATTTATTAGAATGTGCTTTTATTCTCAGCATCTTGGATGGTCAATGACTACTTATCTAACAGCTATAGTTAATAGTTAATGAACATATGCCTGGAGTGAGTGGGTTTGAGGAAGAAGACAGGGAAAGGGGGCCACACTCTACATCTGGTTGCTTCAGTGTCTGGCTTAGTTGAGTGAAGGGAAATACCATAGAATGTGAGGCTTGAGTGGAATTTAGAGACCCACAGAAAGAGGAAGTTGGAGCCAGGACGTGTGCACAAATCTTGAGAGGTCGTGGTTGGAAGGTCTCAAGCTGACTTTTGGAAGGCATAGATATAATGAAAACCCCATTATATCTCCTGAAGGTGACTAACTCCCAAGTGTGTGTGTAGGTGTGGCTGAAAAGGAGAAGGTCTCTCATGTCTATCTACAAGTCTCTCTTGACTTTGTATTTCTAAAACAATATGGCAGCTCAAATTTTTCCCAAGTAGGTTTCACCTATAATATGCGCCTGGTAAACACACCTTGAATGAAATTGAAAACCCAATTGAGCAAAGCTAACAGAGGTTGTCACAATTCTAGAGACAGGGACATTTCTAGGTCTAGACAAGAATTTTTAAATAGTAACTAAGCAAGAATGGGCCAGCCAAAGTCAGTAAAACAATGATCCTCACCTAGACAAGTGAAATCTGCATGTTGACTTGACCCGCTTTTCTTAACCAATTTATCTTGTATGTAACATTGTTTGTATGTTTGTTTGTTTTTCTGGCCAAACTAATTGACAGATATTCATACACATTCTAATATATTGTACATTCTAATATATTGTACATTCAAAAGAAAACTAAATCTGACTTGATCAATAGCACACTAATTACTGAAAAAGTCAGATTCTTTTCTCAACACTCCTAAGAACAATTTTCAAATAAACCGACCACAAAATCCACCACTGCTTTGGTGGTAGTTGGCTTCTGAAAATGGCATTTTACAGGATTAGGTAGCATTAATGAACAATTACAGCAGGTTGGTCTTATGACAACCTTGACTTGTGGTTGCATTCTTGAATGGTCAACAATGGCTGGTGACTTTCTCTTGTAACCAGAACTACCCAATTTTATATGCCTATGACTTGTTAACCAATAATCGATCTTGGAATAAGGAAGCAATCGTCGTATTAAGAGTTGAAATAAAAACTCACGCAGTCTTTCATGTTGCTATTTCAAGAGGACATTGTTAAAAGACAGCTCAGTAACTGGCCACCCAGCAGCATAACATATTCAATACACACAATTATTGCAAGGTCTAACTTTTGAGGTGGGCTCTCATGCAGTGAATTTGAAGATAGCTGGTTGTTAAAGAAAATGGGGAAGGGTTCCATCCTCAACTCTCTGCTGATAAAAATGAAATAATTAGGAATGAAGAAAGGATTCCATCTTTGTGGCAGCAAAGAAAAGCTAGGCTATTAACCTATCTGTGGCACACGAATTATAAAGGCTTTGGGGGCAGTTCCTCAAGTTAGCAGATCTATTTAACAGCTTTAATTTACTTCGTAACATGTGTGGGGGCGGAGGGGGGGAAATCCAGCAAGGCTTTTGGAAGTTGAGAAACATCTAAAACAACCAAAGCTGGCCTAGGACTTGTCAATCATTGACACACAATTAATTTATAATAGGAACATAAATAATGTAAGGCAAACAAGAACATTAAGGAGCTTGTCTTTATATAATACCAGATTAGGTTCTCTTACTGAGTAATTTCTCCGAGAGAAATCAATTTCAATCTCTCTCTCTCTCCCTCCCAAATGGAAATACACAGTAGAGATCACAGGCCTTTGGGGTCAAACAAATCTAGGTTCAGATCCCAAGTCTATCATTTCCTAGTGATACGTACCTGGGAAAGTTAATTAAATTTACTGAGTCTTAGTTTTTTCATCTAGAAAATGAAGGTAATTATCAAGATAATACTAATTGTACTTACTTCGAGGGGTTTTAAGGATTCAATGAGATTAAATGTGAAACAAAGAGGATATCCAGCAGGTGCTTAAGAAACTTTTCTTCCTCCTTTAAAGACAAGTTAGGATTAACATCACATTCCTCTTTAATCATTGAGTTATCATTGAATATTCCCTCTAAAAGTCACCTGGAGTTAAGGGAGACTATCATCTTTGTAGAAAGACAAGAAAAACACATTAATTTGTTACATATTTACTTAAAATATATACAAAGCCTACATGGCTGTCCTCCCATGGGTGGTCTCTGTTATAGTCTTATATGAACCTTGGGGCCTAATTCAGCACTGTCTTAGGTCCAAATAACAAACTACTTCACAAAGAATTACCAAGCAATGTAGATTTTATTAAAGATTTTCCGAACAAACATGGGAGAGGGTTTTAACTGCCTACCACATGGAAAACAACCTCAATAAAGCCCTCTTTGAACCTTTCTATTCACTCCCACAGTCATTTTAAGACATCAGTTATTGGATCTCCTGTTCTCATAGGAGCTCATTCTCCAAATTTCTGCTAATGTCCCAAACAATTAAGCTCTGCCCCCTCAAAGTGGTGTGCGCCCCAAAACAAGACCAAAGCTGGGATAGTTAACAGGCCAAAGCTCTCTGAAGTTTGTTAAGCAACTGTCTGTGCTTATCCCAACATGCCCATTGGAGTGAGGGTGTCATCTCCAAACCCAAATGGATGACACAATTATTCACCTAATAAAAGCAAACTTTTCTGGCTTAGGAAATTGGGAAGAGAAATTCTCTCATAAGGAGAAAAATCAGACTCACTTTGTATCTTTATTTTTACCATACACAAGTCATGATAGCATGTACCACAGAAGATCTGAGCTTGGATAAGACACAGTATGTAGGAGATTTATTCATGATCTGTTTATGATCCTCCCTCTGATAGGAGAGTGAGGAGTTTCTGCATATATGTAATCTGTTACTGAATGTTGTTATGAGTAACTCACATTTGGAAAGAAGATAAAAAAATCAAGGTAATATGTTTTGGTTTGGAATGCACTGACTTGACATTAGTGAATCAAATATACCTTTGCATTGATTGGTATGAAGAGAGCTGGCCATAAAAATGCTCCAGATTACTAGTAGTTGTCCCCCTAGACAATGTTAAGCAGTTGAGCTAATAATCCAGGTCCAATCCAGTAGGCTAGGTAGGCAGAGTCTATCTTCTGATAAAGAGGAGTGAGTACCAGGAAAGACTGAAGCAGCCACTTGCCTCATAACATCAGGAATCATGTTATGGAATTCTTCCAACTCTGGGTTGAGCATTTCAAGCCCATGGCCAATGGAAAACCACGGGGAGTTCATAAAGAGGGAAATGAAGTGATTCAACTGGCTTTTTGTGAAGATTACTTTGAAAACTCTCCACAAAATAGCTTAAAAGCAGAGAATAAGGAAGGCAGGGATGCCAAGTGTGAGGGTCTACACTGAGTGGGTGGGACAAAGAATGGACACACAAATGCTGAGAATTGCTTTGAACAAAGATTCAAAAAAATTGCTGGCTGGGCACAGTGGCTCACACCTGTAATCCCAGTACTTTGGGAGGTCGAGGCAGGAGGATCACTTGTGGCCAGGGGTTTGAGATCAGTCTTGGCAACATAGCAAGACCCTGTTTTTACAAAAAAATTTTTTAAAAATTAGCCAGTCATGGTGGCACGTGCCTGTGGTCCCAGCTACTCAGGTGGCTGAGGCAGGAGGAACATTTGAGCCTAGGAGTTTGCAGTTACAGTGAGCTATGATCGTGCCACTGCATTCCAGCTTGGGTAACAAAGTGAGACCTTGTTTCTAAAAAATAAAAAAATAAGTTGCTGACTGATCAGATATAAAGGAAGAAGTGAAAAAGGGAAGAGTTAAATATGACTATGATCTGGATCTCAAGTTACCGAGATAACAGTAATGCCATTTATAGAAATGGGGAATTTGAGAGGCCAATCTGAGGTTGAGGGTAGACAAAATTAGTCAAGAAAGATTTACCATGTGCCAATCACTGGGCAAGGTGCCAGGGATATAACAAGAAAACTCAACATGGTCCTTGTCCTCATGGAGCTCACAGATGGGTGGGGAAAAGATCAACATTATATAAATAATCACAGATAGTTAGTAAATAACAATGGGTGTAATAAATTCTGTAGAGTTGTCCAAAAAAAACCCTCATCCTTTTTGTGTTATAGGTTCAGATTTAGAAACATCCAAGCCACCTTTTATTTTTAAATGACTACATAGAGGACAAAAAGGTGCAGGCAGCTTTCAGACCTCAGAAACCTTCCTGTATTCATAGAAGCATTATCTACAATTGCCAAAAGTGAAACAACCCAGATAGTCATCAACTGATGTATGGGTAAATAGGACTTGGTACAACAGAATATTGCTCTACCATAAAAATGAATGAAGGCCGGGCGCGGTGGCTCACGCCTGTAATCCTAGTTCTCTGGGAGGCCGAGGCGAGTGGATTGTTTGAGCTCAGAAGTTCGAAACCAGCCTGAGCAAGAGCGAGATCCCGTCTCTACTAAAATTATAAAGAAATTAATTGGACAACTAAAAATATATAGAAAAAAATTAGCTGGGCATGGTGGTGCATGCCTGTAGTCCCAGCTACTCGTGAGGCTGAGACAGGAGGATCGCTTGAGCCCAGGAGTTTGAGGTTGCTGTGAGCTAGGCTGACACCACAGCACTCTAGCCCGTGCAACACAGTGAGATTCTGTCTCAAAAAAAAAAAAAAAAAAAAAATGAATGAAGTACTGATTCATGCTATAACATGGATGAACCTTGAAAACATGTTCTATGAAAGAAATCCATTATAAAGCACCACATATTGTGTGATTCCACTTAATGAAATTTTCAGAATAGACAAGTCAATCAAGACAGAAAGCCAACTAGTATTTGCTTGAGGCTGGGTATCGGGAAGTTCAGGCCAAGGGGCAAGGTAAGAACTAAGAGATCTGAGGTTTCCTGTCTGGGTAATGAAAATGTTCCAAAATTTATTGTGGTGATGGATACACAACTCTATGACTATAATCAAAGCCATTGAATTGAATACTTTAAATGGGTGAATTGTGTAGTATGTGTATAGTATGTACATGTATCACAATAGAGCTGTTTTTTTTTTAAAAAAAATCACCCACGTGGCAGATTAAAGAGGTAGACTATAGAAGGGAAAATATTTTTAAAACCTAAGGGAATTCATTTTAAGTTCAGTTATAGCTACCGTGAGTAACAATAGGTACAATTCACGACCAGTCATTATCTTCTACACTACCCATGATTTATGATTTTCCACAGTTATCTTAATACTGAGGTTTAAATGTCAGATGGTTAAAGACAAGCTCTGTCTCAAAGTTTTATAACTTCGATGCTAGCCAGCAGAGCATATCACATTTGATCATACTCAAGACCTTTGCTTACTCACTGAGTCACCTAACCAAGGCTCTTGGTTTAGCTCGCCAAGTTATAAATTCAGCTTCTCTATCAGCGTTTTAGAACACAGTTTCCGAAAAACAAAAGATTTTTAGTTCCAAGTGATGTACTTCATAATTTCCCTTAATAATTAAAACTGATTTCCTTCTTACAGGGAAACTAATTTTTATTTCATATTTTTCTTTCTCTAGGAGGGATTTTAAATGATTTTTTTTCCACCAGGTGCTAAGAGAGCCTACAGTGGGGGTCTGAGCTCGTCTGGGTGGTCAGGGAAGGCTCCCACAAGGAAGAGACATTTAGAGCGGGATCTGCAGGAGTTTAATAGGTAAAGAATGGAGAAAAAAGAATCTCAAACAGAGGGAACGCCATGTGCAAGCACTCTGGGACGGAAAAAGCCCTGGACATGTTCAAGGTTGTGGACATGTTAGAGGTGTTAAACTACCTGAGGGTTGGTTTTAGTACTATATTAAAGATTAGAAGAAAGAAGAATCTTGGGTTGTCATCAAAATAGATGTGAGCACTGAGAAGAAAGAGAGCAGAAAGTAAGGACTGGGGCTGGGGAGATGCCTGCAAGCGAAGTGGAGGGTGGAGCAGAGGAGCTGATGCATGAACCAGTGGACAGGTAGGAGGGAAATCAAGGAAGTGCAAAGTCACAGGAGAGGAGAGAGTTTCAAGATGGACAGAGGGATCAGCTGTGTCAAATGCTAGAGATATTATTGAAGCAGAATAAAGATCAGAAAAGCCCTTGAATTTGTCAATAAAGGCTCAGGAAACTTTCAAGTTTTTAACAGTTGTCTAGCTCTCCCTCCCCACATTAAGACATGGGGAAAGTAGCTGAGAATCCAAAGCCAACACTGAGTCTCAGGCTGTCAAAATGGGACCAGCAGGAACAACCTGTAATGAACCTGACATGCTTCCCCCAGAAAGTGAGTTTTTGTAGTGACATATGCTCTAGTGGGTACCAACACAGGGGGAAATAAGCAAAAAGAAAATGTATCTTTTGCAGACATATCCCCAAAAAGCTCAAAAAGTTTGTTTGGAAGACTAAATCAAGTTTTCCTTTAGCATTTTTATTAGACTTAAATGAAAACAAAGACTAATTTCAAATCCAAATCCAAGGGTTGATTTTCCCAATTATTAAGTCTTGCAATGAGTTTTAGCACTGAAACTCGTTTAATATTGAACAGAGACAGTTGAGTTACTTGTGGATTTGCAGTGGCTTTTTTTGTGGGTCCCTCCATTCATGTATCTGTCCTTGCAACAACAATTTCTTGAGCTTTGCCATGTGCAAAGTGGAAGGCTTTACCTCCCTTTGGAAATAGACCTACCTATTGAGGATGGTATTTCTGCAGATAGAGTCTTCTGATTTAAAGACAGTGACCTGATAGTCTGTTTCAACAGTTCTTTTACAATGAATGAACAAGACTTTGCAGATGACACCATGATATTAGGCATTAAAACTGATGTTGGGGTGAGGGGCAAGGAAGATAAAGTCCTTTTGATATATTAATTTATAATACGAATGAAGTTGGGATGGTTTGGGTGTCATATTCGTTTCCTGTTGCTGCTGCTAACAAATTATTATACCACACACTTAATGGCTTAAAACAACAAAAACTCGCTGTCTCACAGTTCTTGAGGACACAGTCCAAAATCCGTTCACTGGGCTTAAGTCAGGGTGTCACGGGGCTGGTTCCTTCTGGATGCTCTAGGGGAGAGTGCATTTTCCTTGCCTTTTCTAGCTCCCGGAGGCTGCCTGCATTCCTTGGTGTATTACCCTTCCTTCCTCTCACCATTCCATGCTCTTGCTTCCATCATCACCTCTCCTATATCCTCCTTTGACCTTCTTGCCTCCTTGGTAAAAGGACTCTTGTGATTATATTTAGTGCTCATCCAGATATGCAAGATAATCTCATGTTGAAACCTTAATCACATCTGCAAGTCCCTTTTCCCATATAAGACAGCATTCACAGATTCCAGGAATTAGGACATGGATGTCTTTAGGGTTGGGGGGGTATTATTCAGCCTACTACAGGTGTCTTCCCAGCCCTTAATCTCCTGTCTCTGAGAATGAACTCTCCATCTACAGCAGAAACGGGATCCTGCAGCCATGTTTGTGCCACGCCTCTTGGCCAGAGCTGTTTGGATCAGGGTTGGACAGTTCTCCAGTGGATCTGTAATTAGAAACAGATGCCAGCAAGACCCTGGTGATGCTACTCAGTTCTGCTGCAGAAGGACTTAAAGCTCAGCCAGGATTTCAGGGTGTCTCCAGGTGCCTTTTTTTTTTTTATTTCAGAGTATTGTGAGGGTACAAACATTATGGTTACACTTTATGTCTTTGTCTCACCCAAGCGTGGGTTAAAGGCATGCCCTCCCCCCCACAGTGCTCCCCGTGTCCTTTAGTTGTGGATTTACCCCCCCATCCTCCTAATCCCTGGAGAGTATTTCTGGCATGTGATCACCCTAGTGTTGATCAGTTAGTACCAATTTGATGACGAGTACAAGTGGAGTCCATTCTTCCGCTCTTGTGGTGCCTCACTTTGGATAAAGGGCTTAAATTTAATCCAGGAAAGTATAAGAGGTTCTAGATCACTGTCATTCCTTATGATTGAGTAATATTCCATTGTAAACATGTGCTTTTTGAATGCATATGCTAGTTTAACAAGTTGCCCAACATTAATCTAGTTTAATCCATATTTCAATCTCACTACTTAATTGTCTGTTTATAAAGTTTAAAGACATTTAGAAAAGTTTTGTCAACTATTAAAACTTGCCAATCATTTCTTCTGTCACTCACAATATCACAAATGGTTATAAAGAAAACCCAGTGGGGAAATATAAAGTCAAGATTAATGCCCCATTTATTTGTAAAAGTAAACTCAGTGGTTCATTTATCAGCTCCCACTAAGTTGCATTAACTGTCTTTCCAGATTACAAATTGTTCTTATTAAACCAGAGGCATTTCAGTGGTTCAGCTAGGCACCCTAGCCAGGGAGAAAACTCACCCCAAATGCTCTTAAACCAGAGTGGCCTGGATCTCCCAGATTCTAAATCAAAGTTAGGATTCCTCATTATTAATCACCCATTATTTTTCCTTCACCAAAAATATTTCATTTCACATTGGCGAAGCCACCATAATGAAAATTACTATTTTTTCTTTATTTTAAATTCTTAAATGCATTTCCCTCTCCCACCCTCCATCTTTCATTAACCAAGGTTTAACCAAAGACAAAAATGCCCGCTAAGTAAACCACACTTAGATCTCTCTTTATTTTTAAGATCAAGAATTTCTTGACTCACTGAGGCTATCATGATGTGTGGCACAAGACAAAAAGGTGCAATGCTTTCTATAAAGATCTGAATTGCAATGGCTGAGTCCAGGGACCACATTCTAAATTATCCATTGTCCTTTGTACGCATCTGCTGTGCCCTATCGTGTCAGATAACCACAGCTAACATTCTGTGGGCAAACATGGCCTTATTCATTCCATCAAGCAGTGAATAATTCATATAGCAAGTTTTACCCTGGGCAAAATACATTGACATCAGGAGACATTAAACTAGAGGCATTCAGGAACAAAATGGTTATTCATGCTTTCAATGTGAACCATTAAATCTTGCCAGTTATGTTAAAGAATGAATTAGCTCGATTCATCATACATATCACACAAGTCCATGAAAACACAATTGCACGAGCAAGTTTCTTACTTGGAGTATTCATACCTGAGAACGGAAATGCCAGTCATTGTGTCCGGCAAGTCTAAACTGGTTGGGGAAGGGGGCTATTGCGGGGGAAATCACTGCTTCCCTTGAGAGCCCCTTAAAAGAAAATGATTTCCATTCATCATTTTTGTTTCATCTTTTTAACCTCCTCCCTTTCTTATTTAGCCACCCACCCATAACCAAAAGAGTGGCTCAAAGCAATTGGTTTCTCTCTATAGCAACTAACCTTTGCCTACAGACATTGGACTTGGATATATTTGGCATTTGTTGGCTATTGCTGGCTATGTGTCCACTGTTTGCTTTTTAAAAGAAGAATGTGAATGGTGGCTACACGTGCCTTTTGGAATTTATTTGCCAGAGCCAAAGACACAGTACGATTGGGGATTCCTGAAGTGGGACTCCCTTTGCCCCACCCCCAAGCCCAGCCTCCCATCTCAGCACTGGCTCCAGATGAGAAGGGTCTCCCACAGACACCTGACTTTGCCAAAACCTTCCTCCCAAATGGGTCTCTGAGGAGAGTAAAAATTTCTCAAAAGTTGGAGCAAGAAAAAGGAGGTTTCCAAACTGCACAAGTGTACACATTTTCCAATCAACTTCCTCCAAGCCACTGACCCAGCCTTTCTCCTCAAGGAGGGAGAGAGCATCGGCTTCATTTCCTCCACCTGCAGCTGGAGGCTCCATTGTGAAACCCAAATTGTTGAGTGCAAGGTTTCCAATCAAACTGGAGAAATCAGGGGAAAAGAGTGAAGACAGTGGCAACCAATACACATGAGAGGGAACAGTCAATCAAACTTCAGGCTGAAAGGTATTTTATAGCACCATGATATTCCTATTTCGGTGATTCCTTCTCCCAAAGTTGTAGGTCCCAGGTAAATGTTAAACTCCTGTGAGTTGATTTTAGATTGTCAGTATTTAATAAAGGAGAGTATCTGAGGATATGAAATATGCAGTGAGGGGAGAGAGGAAGGGCCGATGATTTACACATGTCAGCTCATTGAAGCCCACCTCTGGGTCTGCTTTATTCACACCCATATTTTATAAATGAGATGCAGAAAGGTTAAGAGACATGCTCAGCTAATAAGCAGCTAACTGAGCTTTGACCCTTAAGAATTCAAAGTCTGCGCTTTCTCAACTGCCCTGCACTGCTGGAAGATTATGATGTAATCTTTCTCTCTAGACAGAATAAAAAAAAAAGAATTAAACCCTAAGTGACATATTTAAATCTTAAAGGCTTGTACCAAGCCTACCTTTCCAAATGCACCCCTTGCTCTTTTCTTGTATAAACCTCTAGACAACTGGTTCTCTCACTGTGTCTCTAAATGGCCAGCTGTCATTCTTCATTCCAACACACCTGCAATCTAATTAGGGAGATAAATGTGCATGGCGAGAATGAATAAAAGAATGAATGAGACATTTTTTTCAGAAAGTGCTGATTTTCACCATGAATCGGTTTGTTTTTTTTTTAAAAAATCATTGTAAATCTCAAAGATTTTCAGTAAAAAAAATCAATATGGAGGCATTTATTCTTGTACAGGTCCATAGAGACACCAGGGCCATAGTTTATTGCTTTATGCTCTTTGGACAATTTTCATTCCTTTTCTGTCTGTCTCTTCCACCCATTTATCCAGTGATGAAACAAGAAGAAAGGGGAAATGGGATGCTCCACTTAATTTCACTTTAGGTGGATAAATGATTTTTAACATAGGCTTAATCTTGCCCGATATAAAAAGTTAGTGAAATCTGGGGGGAGGAGAGGGGAAATAGCTATAAAAACATTATTGGGAGGATTGATGAAAGTTGATTATTGAGAATGAATTAGATAATAGTATTGTATCAAAGTGAAGTACCTGATTGTCATAATAATACTGTGGGTATGTAAGAGAATGTGCCAATTCTTAGAAAATTCATCCTGAAGTATCTGAGGATAAAGGGGCATGATGTCTCCAACTTACTCTCAAATGACCAGAAAAGAATATGAGAGAGTAGAAGGAAGGAGGGCGAGAGAGAGAGGGATGGGGGGAGAACTAGAAAGCAAACGGGACAAAATATAAACAGTGATTGTACCATTTTTACAACTTTTCTATAAATTTCAAGCTATATCAGAGTAAAAAGTTACAAACAAAAATGTTTACAGAGTTTATTTCAGGATATCCTGGGGGGGAAAATGACTGATGATTAGGGGAAGAGACAGCTTTAGAGAAATCCCAGGCAAGCCTCTTCGATTTAGAGATGGGGAAACTGAGGCCTGGCATTGGGTCAGTGCCTGTACGAGCAGCTGTGGAAGGCAGGACACCCACAGGAGCAGTGCCCAGCTCACAGGCTCTGGTCCCACATCCTCACACCACGCTCCCCCCTGGCCCCACATGCTTTTGCTTGACTAATTTAAATCCCCTCTGCTTACCTTCTCTGACTTTCTCAACTTCCCTCATTTTTATACACTTCTCCAGAAGTATATTTCCTTCCTGGTGCACTAATTCTGCAGGATTTTAATAGATTTAATAGATGTTATATAAAGAAGTCTGTGCCCAAATAAGCTTGGGAAATATGAGGTCAAACAAGGTAAAACAGACGTCTGTTGTGGAGGACTTCTCAGGGCCTTTAAAATGCTAATGTGCACATTGTGGGACGGGAGGGGGAGTAGAATATGCAGCATTTTCCAAATATATTTGGACAAGGAAGGCTCTTTGCTCTTTTTGGTTTTTTTTGTTTTTTTTGCAGAGTCGTAGGGACTACACATTCCAACACATTTTGGAAAAGCTAGTGTGGAGCAGCCAGTGAGTCATGACTAAATGGTACATGACAGAAGATACCACGTGTCGTTTCTTTCACTCAGCGTCATGAACCTCCAACGATCCCCGGACTATTGGGACTTCCTTGCACAGTGTTGCTAAAGCAGGGAGGCTATACAGGGCTGAGTCCTAATTTTGGCTTTGAACTTACAAAATACATCTTTGAACAAATCAGCAAATTCCTTTGAGTCTGTGTCTTCATCTGTAAAAAAGAGATGGCATCTCTATTACAGAGTGTGTTGTGGGTTGATGGATATGATTTGTGGAAGTTCTTCGTACTCTATGGGTCGACCGCTGCTTCAATGCATATGTACCGTATGATTTGTAGCATTAAAGGTGGGGGAGCTTGCTGAAAAAAAATCAAATAAAATACTGTCACAGACCTGCAGAAGAGTGTAAAGGAGGTGGTTTGAATAATCGTAATCTGGCAAAAGGCGGTTGGAGAGAATTAGGTGTGTAATTCCAGACTCAGTGACAACTACTTTTTCAAGTCCATTCAGAAAGCAAAGAATAGGGGTATGAGAATTGGCAAATGCTCAGAATTGTTTGAAGACACAAATAGGGAACTACACGTGTTTGAATTTGATTTGTCATTCAGCTCATATCCAAAAGGTCAGAGGCAGTCTCTATAGAAGCA
This sequence comes from Avahi laniger, assembly GCA_963575035.1. Taxonomy (NCBI): domain Eukaryota; kingdom Metazoa; phylum Chordata; class Mammalia; order Primates; family Indriidae; genus Avahi; species Avahi laniger. The sequence goes on along the minus strand of CAUYSK010119120.1, from coordinate 8,889 downwards.
ATAGGCTCATTTTAGTGAAAAAAGTGACAATTTCTCCAGTGTGGTAATCCTAAGTGTCTCTCATGCATCTCCCTACCCATATATTTTGATGCTGAAAACCATACCATTAAAGAATCTTCCTGTCTGGTTTCTTTTTTTGAAGTTCTACCTTACCATGCAAAATCTTCTGGAAGGCCACACCTGAAACAGATCTGTAAGAAGCTGAGAGGAAAAAGCCACTGGCAAAGATCCTCTCAGCAGGGATGAAAGAGAAACCAAAACCCTGGAGATGGAGGGAAGGAAGGCAATGCTGAATGAGGAAATGAGAGGGACACTTGGACAAGGTAGGCCTTCTTCCTGGGGATCAAGAAGTCATGGCGACGCCATGGGCACGTGTACTGGATGGATTTGGCTGGAACCACCTCCCTAAGGTGCTCTCCTCTAGGTCCAGGAAGTATCTGCTTGCTTGTATGAATTACAGAGAGGATGGGAGGCTTTTATTAAAGCTTAGGATCCTGCAGAACCCAGAAGGCTATAAGCCGAATAAAGGAAGTGGTGGAAACAATTAAGAAATCTAAGCAGAAACGGTTGCTGGAGAGAAGGCCACAACTGTTCTTTTGACCACATCCGATATTTGCTTCAAATTGTTATGCAGGACAGTAATTGTCTCCTGGGAGGGCAAGAGGCAAACTGGACTGGCCTAGCCTCTAATAGGTTTCAACAGCAAAGCACCCTCATAAATAGTACATATTGTGAAATCAGAATTTTCTCCTTTTCCAATGGACCTCTCCCAACTCTCTTCCTTTAATTAAAGAAACGTGGCTTACCAAGAAACAAATACCTCTTTTCATAACGCATTAAGTATGGATTAAGGAGGGGGAAAAAAAAGAAAAGAGAATTCTATGCTAAAGAAGTGAGTGTTCAATAAGCCATTCATGCAGAGGCTGTGATCTGTAGATAATTCCGTGTTTATGATCGTCAACACTACTTGGTGATCCAAGCATCACCTGGCTGACATGTGACAAAATCATGCCCTCGAGGTCCATGGCTAGACTGGAATTTGATTGCACCCACCTGCACTCAGTCTGGAGAGAACCTGTGTTCTCCTGAGTCCTGGGTTCCCACCACCCCAGATTTGTTACCTGCACCAACCTCTCCAGATACACTGCATTTTCTTGTGCCATCTGGTGGATTTCAAGTGAATTTGCAGCAGGATCCAAAATACGGTCCCACTTGCTTAAGGGTTAACTTGTTTGATTTCAGAACTCACGGCAGAGAATCTTGATGACACCTCTAAAAACATCATTTTCTTACTCTTTTCCAATCAATTTGCCTTGATTTTCAAACATCTATTTTGACTTTTTCAAAATCATTTATATTTTGAATCAGTAAATTAAGCACCTGACATAAAATTCAAAAGGCGCATATGGTAAAAATAAGTCTGTCCAAGCTACCCAGTTTCTGTTCTAAGAGGTAACCACCACTTAAATACCTTATTCCCAGAATGTACAGCACATATGTATATCTTTAACAAATGTTAGTTTCTATACACCGCTTTGTCTGGCTTTTTTTTTTCCATTTAATATATGTTGGAAAGCTTTCCACATCAGTGTATAACACTGCCTCATTGTTTTAGATGGCTGCACAATGCTCACTTGCATTCTGTAATATATATTATTTAACCTTTTCTATACACAGGTAGTTTTTAATCTCTTGTTATGCAAAATAGTACTGCAGTGAATACCCTTATATGTCTGTCACTTCACTCCACTGCAGGTATATCTGTAAGAAAAGTCCTGGAAGTGTAATTTCTAGATCAAAGGGATTAAGGGTCCTTTCAATTGTAACTAGACTTTCTCAAATTACTCCTCAAAGAGGTAGTACCAGTTGACACTTCTATTAGCTGTGTATGAGCATGCCTATTTTCCCAGACACTAGCCAACAACATATTCTCAAACTTTGATAGGTGAAAAATGGTATCACATTACAGTTCTACAAATTTTTTTAACTTGGAGTGAGGTTGAGTATCATTTCATATATTTAAAAACATTTAATTTTTTTTACCTGCTCATTCATTTTCTTTGTCCATTTTTTATATTGAGTTGTTGATTTGCTTATTTATTTACAGGAGCTCTTTGTATATTAACAAAATTTCTCTTTAGTTGTATCAGTTGAAAATTGTTCCCATTTTATCATTTATTTTTTATCTTTGCTTGGGAGTTTTTTTCTGTGAAGACATGTCTCTTTATTTTATTGTCAAATTTATCTATTTTTCCACTGAACATTAGTATTAATATAAATTTGTCCAATTTAAATAGCTTTAAAAACTATTGGAATTTTTATTGGAATTGCATTGTATGTCTAAACTAATTAATGGAGAAGTATCATCTGTTAATGTTGAATCTTCTTTTCTAGGGATATGCCATGTTTTCCATTTGCTAAGTTTTCTTTTATGCCCTTCAATAATGTTTTAAAGTTTTCCTTATGTAAGTTTTACACTTTTTTGTGAATTTTTCCCAGGTATTTTATCTTTCTTCTTGTTATTGTAAATGAGATATTTTCCTCCCTTACATGTTCCAGTGGTCACGTACATAAAGGCTATTGATTTCTGTGTATCAATTTTGTGTGTAAGAACTTTACTGCATTCTCTTATTGCTTAAAAGATTTTCAGTGGATTGTCTTTGGTTTTTCAGGTAAACAACTATGTTATCTGCAGACTGCAATTTTATGCTGGCTTTAGACTCATATTGATATAGACATTTTACTATGTTAAGAAAATTTTCTGTATTTTTATTTTATTGAGTTCTGTTAAATCAGGAGTTGATGTAATCATCAAGATCTTCAATGATCAATTCTCAGCCTCATCCTACTGGACCTACCAGCAGCATGTGACACAATTGATTGTATCCTCCTCAAGGGGACACTCTCCTCACTTGGCCTCCAGGTCGCCACCTTCCTTGGTTTCCTCTGTCCTCATTAATCATTCCCTCTCAATTTCATTTCCTACTTCCTCCTCATTTCCTGATCTCTTCATATTCAAGACTCTGGAGTTTATTCTTTGAAATTCTTATTTCTCTGATGATTTCATCCTAGTCTCATGGGCTTAAATGGCCATTGCCAATGACTCCCACATATAAATCCCCCAGTCCGGACCTCCTCCTGAACTCTAGACTCACACAGCCAACGTCACCACTGGGATGTCTAACAAACATCTCAACACAAACACACACAAACCTGAACCTTGCTCTTGTCCTCCACTCCACCTACAGCCCTTCCTGTCTCGCTGGTGCACTCTATTCTTTCTGGCGCCCAGGTCCTAAATTTATGAGATATTGTTGATTCCCTTCTCCTCACATTGTTCTAATCCATCAGGAAATACTGTTGGTTTCACCTTCAAAATGTATCCCAGAATCTGACTACTTCTCGCTGTCTCTCTCCTTCTCCTGCCTCAGCCCGAGCCTCCACCGTCACTTCCCTGGGATCGCTGCAACAGCTTCCCAGCTGGTTTCCCTTTTCCCACCCTTGGCTATTCAGCAGCCTATTCTCAACATGAGACCTAGAGACTTTTTATTCCTAAAACGTAAGTAGATCATATCAGTTCCTCTGCTCAAAGCCCTACAGGGCTTCTGTTTTCACTTAGAATAAAAACCAGAGAACTCACCAAAGCCTATAACGGTCTACATAATCTCCCCACCTTGAAGGCCCATTACCTCCTTGACCTCAGACTTCATCTCCTGTGTCTCGCCCAAGCCCACTCCACTCCAGCCACTCTAGCCCCTTGCTGCGCCTTGAACATGTTGCACATGCTCCCTTCAAGGATGTTCTCACTGGCTCTTCTCTCTGCCTAGAACAGACTTTGACCAAAATATGGAAGGTTGATTCTCTTACCTCCTCCACATCTGCTCAGATCTTATCTACTCAATGAGGTCTTCTCTTGTGCCCTTTTTAAAAATTGCACCCTACTCACCCACTTTACCCTAGAACTTCCAATACCCCTTACTGTCCTTTATTTTCCCATATTATTTTATCACATTCTATTACTACCATATCCTTCAATTATGTATTATGCTTATTATTTCTTGCCTGTCTTTTCCAACTGGAATGTAAATTTCATGAGTACAAGAATCATCACCTGTTTGTGCATAGATTTAAATACTTAAAACAGTGCTTGACATATAATAGGCATTTATTAAGTATTTGTTGAATGAATAAATGAATGGCGGACTCTCCTTCATGGCCTATTTTGTCCATGTGAAACTTCATGCATCCCTGAGTCTGGTGGTCTGGGCCATTCCCAGCACAGTCTCTATCCTTGATGGACTCTGAGAACACCGAGCCCCAGCCATATCTTCTCAACCTTAGATTGTTCAAGCTCCACCTCCCATCAGCCCACTGTGTTCTACAGTCAACTGTGGACACACTCAATCTCTGAGTTGCCCCCAGGAATCCTCTCTCATCTGACTTGAGACAACAATGCCCACCTCACCATGCCCAAAATGATGGAGGCAGGAGAGATTCACATTAACGCTTCTTTCAAAGCTAACCTTTCTCTAATCTCCATGATCTCTCTTTACATCTCTATTCTCTTTTAAAGACTGGAGTTGTGGTCACTTAAAAAGCACGTAGCTGGGCCTCAGACACTGCTTTGTAAGTCCTGCACCACTGGTCTTGCACCTCTGTTTAAAATGTGGGAGTACTTTTGCCTTTTGGCTTGGGGTTCCAGTTTAAACTGAAACAAAAGGTCTTATTTTAACATATTGTTACATATAATTTCATAAACAATATAAAATATTTTAAATATTAAAAATGTAAAATAATGTGTTTTTAACTTTCAGTGAATGATTTCATAGTGCATGTAACTTTCCAGTTTGATTTTTCTCAATCAACATTATGCCTTCAAGAGCTATTCATGTTGATATATAAAGATCTGGGTCATTCACTTTAATTGTTATCTAGTATTCCACTGTATATCATAATTTACCTATTCATTCTTCTACTTATGGATATTTGATTTGTTCTCAATTCTTTTATTATTATCTACTGTAATAACATCCTGTACATATCCCATTGGGCATGTAAAGTAATATGTCCAGGGTATACACTTAGAAGTGAATTTGTTGAGTATGCACACTTTGAATTTTAAGAGCTATTGCGAAATTGGTCTCCAATTTACACTCCCACAAGCAAAGCCTTTTCTCTACATAGTCACATCCCTGCCAACAATGGTGATGGTCATAAATCTTAATTTTTATCAGTTTTCTGATTCTAAAAGAATATCTCATTGTTTAAGATTAAATTTCCCTAATTAGCAGTAAGGGTGAGCATCTTTTCATATTTTTAATTGAAATTTTTATTGAGATAATTATAGATTCATATGCAATTGTAAGAAATGATAGAGAAAGCCCTTGCACATTTTGCCCAGTTCCCCCCTTGATAACATTTTACATAAGTATAGTATAACATCACATCCGAGATATTGACATTGATACATCCACCAACATACTCAGATTTCTGCAGTCCTACTTATATCATTTGTGTGCATGCCTTTTTAAAAATTTTGCCTATTCACATTTCCTCTTCTAAGAATTGACTGTTTATATACCACGATGATTTTCTTTTAGATTTTTTTGTCTTTTTCTTATTGATATGCTATGTATACATTCTGCATGATAATCTTTTGTCTGGCTTATATGTTACAAATACAACATCTTTCTTCTTTCTACTTTTTTGCTTATATTTTATCTTTGTTTATTGTGCCTTTTGAAAAATTGAGTGGTCAAATTTAATGATTTTTTTCTCTTTTGATTTAAGCTTTTGCTATCTTGTTTGAGAAATCGTTCTCTAGCTTGAGATTGCAGTATCTTCTTTAATGTTTTCTTCTAATATTTTTAGGTTTATTTTTCTTATTATGGTTTTTAATCCATTGGAAGATTCTTTTTATATATAATGTGAAGCAGTCATCTAATTTTATTTTTTTATATGAAAAACATTTTTTCCTAGGCAACAATTATTGATTAGTTCATCCTATCCCTCTGATTTGTGCCTTCTCTGCTATGTACTTAGGGATCATGTATGATTGATGCCATTCATAGGCTCTTGACTGTTCCAATGATCTATTTATTTATCCCTACACCAATACTACATTGCCTTTATTACTATAGCTTTATAACTAACCTGGATACCACATAGTACAAGTCTGTACTCTTTATTCTTTTTTAAGAACAGTTTAGCTATTGACTAGTCTTGATTATTTTCTGATTTCCTTATGAATAATATAATTTTTAAAGTTCCACAAAAAGTCCAATTCACTTTTTATTGACACAGAATTGAATTTATAAACTACAAATTTTCTACTGAGTTCTGCATTGAGCTCATATTTTGAAATATACTGTTTTCATTCAGTGCTAAATATTTTTAATTTCTAATTTTTTCCTCCTTAACAATTAAGTTTTTTAGAAGCATATCCCCCCAAAGATATGACAGCCATTGTTGTTTTCATCTATCTTTTTGTTATGGTTTTCTGATTTAATTATTTCATTATGGTTCTATGACATGTTTCATATGTATAGATTCTTTGGAATTTGTTGAGCCTCTTCTCGGCCCTAGTGTGTGATCAATTTTTATACATGTTCAATTAGTGCTTAAAAAGAATGCAATCTTAGTCTGTTGACTACAAAATTCTATGCCTACTGTTAGGTCAAACTTTTGAGTTATGTTGCAAATCTATACTTTTACTTCATCTATCAGTTTCTGAAGGAAATACATGAAAAACCTCTCCTACTATGATTCTGGATTATTCTCTCTTTGTAATTCTTTCAAATTTTGTCTTATGTATTTTGAAGTCATTATTTGTATGCAGGTTCATGTCTTCATGGAAGATTGTTAAACTGCCCCTTTGCTTTCAAAAGTCTACAGTTCCCAGAAAGCATCTTTTCATTCATGAATCACATAAGTCACAAAATTTTCCAAACTGCAAGTGTTAGTAAAAATTGAGCTATATCTCACTTGGGCCACTCCACGTAGTACTGTATGCTCCAAATTGAGCAGCAAAAAAAATTATTTATGTTTCCCACAAACACAATTATAAAAGAGAAAAGCATATTTTAGATCTTTATTAATTATTATAATCTTTAAAAAATCTAAACTTATTTTTATTGTTTAGCTTAAATATTATTTATTGCCTATCAATGATTCTCCTGAAAAATGCCAAGGAGTACAGCTCATTTAAAATAACATATTTTCTCCCACTGAAAAATGTGGAATAATTTCAAATACAGGTATCAGAATCTCTTCAGTCTCTTCAGGCAAGCCGCAGTCAAAGTGTGGACATGAACTCCAACAGATGTTTGTCTGTCAAAGAGAAAAACAGCATACGAGACTCAGCTCCTCAGCAGCAAAGCAGTCCCTTAAGAGAAAACGTTGCCTTACAATTAGGATTCAGCTCTTCAAAGAGTTCTTCAAGGAGAAAACAAAATTGTGCCACAGAAATCACTCAAATTGTTGAAATAAGCATTGAAAAGGTTGATTCTTAGGTTACCCCAGGAATGAGACTTGCACAAAGAGATTCCTACTCTCCACATGCTCCGTGGGGTGGAAAGAAAAAAACATTCCTGTTCTATGAAGACCCAAAGTTCATTGGATACCGATAAAAAGTTTGGTAGAACCCAAAGTGGACTTCAAAGGAGAGAGGAGCTATGGTGTAGGCTCTGTACACCACAGGGACAGTGTTTCCAGCAGAACCGCAGGCAGTGGCTCTCTGAGACAGAGACTGCAGGATACTGCAGGTTTGTGTTTTCCCACGAGAACTTATAACAAGCACTCAAAGCCTCTCTTTTTCAATAAAAGAAAAATACATGTTTCTGAATTAATGCTTGAGAAATACCCTTTTCCTGCTGGATCAGATTTAGCCCCAAAATGGCACTTGCTTAAACAGCATACAGCTCCCATGAGCCCACATGCAACGTTTTTTGATACTGTTTGATCCATCTTTGGTTTCTACAGAAGATGAAGATAGCTGTTAATCCTCCTCCCAAGGCACAAATACATACATTTGAACCCACTGCAGAGGTTAATCCATTATATAAACTGGGACCAAAGTTAGCTCCTGGAGTGACTGAAATAAGTGGGGACAGTTCTGCAATTCCTCAAACTCATTGTGACTCGGAAGAGGATACAACCACCCTGCGTTTGCAGTCCCGGAGGCAGAAGCAGCATCCTGTATCTGGAGACAGCCATGCCCATGTTAGCAGACCGGGAGCTTGGAAAGCTCACGCACGGATTGATCATACACTACCTGGTGCCAGAGCGGATTCAGATTACAGGGAATCCCTGTTACTGGGGAGTGATGGGTAGTTATGAAGCAGAAACCCTTCTCCAAGAGAAGCCTGAAGGCACATTTTTGCTCAAGGACTGTGCACAGGGGCACTACCTCTTCTCTGTGAGCTTCCGCCGCCACAACAGATCCCTGTATGCCCCAAATGAACAGTAGAATCACGACTTTAGTTCTGATGCACCAACCCGTGTGTGTTTCACTCCTCCACTGTAACAGGACTTTTAGAACACTGTAAAGACCCCAGTTCTTGCATGTTTTTTGAACCATTCCTTACTGTATCACTCACTAGGACTTGGCCTTTTAGCCTGCAGTGTATCTGTCGTGCAGTAATCTGCAGGTGCACTACATATGGTGGAATTGATGGGCTCCCTTCACCGTCAATGTTACAGGATTTTTTAAAAAAGTATCATTATAAACAAAAAGTTAGAGTTCTCTGGTTAGAAAGAGAACCAGTCAAGGCAAAGTAAATGCTCCTGTCCCCAAAGGGTATTAACTAGGTCTGTTTTCATGTGCATCAGACAGTACGCCTACAGCAAGCACGCATGTCAGTGCTAGGTTTTCTCACACAGTGTGTGAGC